>CM045763.1:93289046-93483596 GCA_025200525.1 Camellia lanceoleosa
TTATGTAAAAATTAAAATAATTTGATATCTTTAAAAAAAATAAAGAAAATGGCAATTTTAAGAATAATTAATTTTTTGCTAATACAAAATGATTTAAAACATATATAGTTACTAATGTCCAATCATCTTAATTCTTAAGAGTATAAATATTTTATTTAATGAGTCTTAAAAACAAACTGGTTTAAATCAATCGAGACAACCTCGTAATAGGTCCACCAACCAAACACTATTTGAATTTCTTTTTTTTTGATTTGCATAAAAAGTTTTATATAATGCTTTGTATATGATTAACAGATTCCAGAAACTAGGCCTAACTTCCAATCAAACTTAGTATTTTTGGTCTTGTTTATTGATATTTTATAAAGTCGTTCAATAAAATTCTAATCTAACCCGAGTTTCTAGGCTCAATGATTTAGACTTGACCAAACCGAGTTCTGCTCAATAAGCCTTTAACAAACTAAAAATTATAAAATTCATACTACAAGAGGAGATTACATATATAATTAAAATTTTATATATTAATTATATATAATATATATAAACATTCTATAAAAAAAAGAAGAAGTCATTATGTCATCAAAATAATAATATTCCCTACTACCAATTATTTACATATATATTTTTTATACATATATTTTTTACATTAATTCTAATATATAAATAATAAATATTAAAATCTTGTTTAATCCTTTACAAGTAGAGTTTAGTAATATTTGGACTTGTTTAATAAAAATTTAATGTCGGAGCTCGAACGTTAAAAAGTTTTTTTAATCTAATTGAGTCTTCAAAACGGTAGCCTACTAAAGTCGGAAGTTCGAGTCTATTGACAAACGGTGCCTGCTCATTTGAAGTCCTAATGATCACAGCTAATATTATATGGTATTTTGATAATTTCATTCAAGATTTAAAAAATTGAATACAATAAGTAATAATCAATTGTCGCTTTTGATAACTATTGATAGGAAATGTCAGGCATTCTTTTTTTAAAAACTATGTATACTATGTTGAAGCACTTTTATCACAAAATGTTGTAATTTTTATCATAAAATTCTTATAACATTAATCACAAAATACGTAATATCATCACAAATTGACTAAACAAAAAATATTGTAATTAAGTGACAAACTTTTTGTAACATCAATTTCAAAATTTTTAAATATTTCGTTATTCTTATTTATTATAAAATTATATATTTTATGTATTAATATTACAAAATTTTATAATAAAATTTTTATATTTTTATATTTTATGGTAAGATGCATGTGGTGAAGAGTCCAAAAGGTACATTGTGAATGGTAAGAGATATAACTTGTAATTTCTTTTATGAAACTTAATTGCAGTTTCCTAAAGCCCCTTGTAGTAGCCTAAAGTGTGCATAGATACAGAAAAAGTGCAATGAAGCTAAGAAGGGGACCACCATTGTGTGTGGTCCATGGACTAGCAATTTAGGTGCTATATATATATATTTGATCTTCATCTTTGCTATGATATCTAGTAGTTATTACTATATGATTAACATCATTTATGTCCCCACACCCCAAAAAATATAAAATAAAAATAAACTTTAAATATGTTCAATGGTAATGCCAACTTGTTGGCTCTTGTTTGATTTGCTTTTGACAAATTTTATTTTGATTTAGTGATTTTAGAAAAAATTCTAAAAAATCTCAGCTTCTATCTCCTACATATTAATCAATTATTTTTTCTCTCATCTCCTTCTTAATTACTTTTTCTTTCACATACATTTACCGAATTACAACAAAATATCAAAATAATCTCAAACTCTCATACTTCAAAACTATTTTTCAAAATATACAACCAAACAAATCAACAAAAATATATAAACTTTTCTCCTTAAAATCTTTTTTGAAAAATTTATCTTTCAAAACCAAACCAAACACACCTCGTTATCTTTTTTTTGTTTTTGTTTTTTTTTTTGAAAATTACTAATAGTGGAGATCGTAAAAAGTACTACAAATGAATGATAAACATTATAAATATTAGCAAATTAAAATTATAAGTTTTATCATATATTTGTAATAACCCCAAGTTGTTTGTTAGAAACTAATTTTTCGGCTGAATTTGGCAATTTAGAGTATTTTAGCACAATCAACTTTATTTCATTTCAATTCCTTGGGGACATATTAGATAAATAAAAATGGGAATTAATATCAAAATCAATAAATAAATAAATAAAATGTGTCCAATACAAACTAATTGATTTTGCTAATTTGTTATTAATTTCTATTTCTCATTTGGTGGGCATTGATTTTTTTTTTTTTTTTACAATTTTTTCTATCAAGCATTTGGCAAAATTAAAAACAAGTGCAGTAGTTGTCTAGGCATTGTAGTTGGGGATGGTAAACGAGCTAAATAATTAATTGTTCGCTTGATTTGAAAATTTTAACGAATTTTAAAATTTATTCAACTTCGTCATAAACTTTTTGACCCAATCACAAATAGATTTTTTGTCAAGTCGAGTCGAGTAATTTGATATTTTTATATAGTTTTAAGCTTATTGAACTGTCGAACAAATTATTCAAGTTTGGTTTAAAACTTTAACTAGGTGCAACTCGAGCATGTTCCGTTGTTGAGATTATCTGCCCAATCTAAATTGTGCCGAGATTCACTTATGCCCTACCAAGTCTTAATTGTAACCCAAGATTGCATGTCTAAGCCCGACCCGAGTTAAAACCCGATTTGTCCGAAGTTGTCTCAATTGTATTTTTTTTTGTAGCTACATTATTAAATTATTAAATTTGACTCTATTTACATTTTTTTTATATATAGAAAATCATTAATACTATCAAAACAAATAATTTATATAATGTAAGAGATATGACTAACTATAGTAGTCTTTACAATTTATGAGTGAAAAAAAAAGAAGTAAGATTTTATGTTATTTGTATATATAATACATATTCAATATGATTTAATAATATAAATTACTTTTAATATCATGTAATGACTAATAATTTATATATATATATATATAATATTTTTATATATCTATATATGTATAATCTCGGCTCGTTACTCGATTGTTTGATATTTTTGCCTGGGCCCGTACCTCAAATTTGAAAATATTTTTTCAACCTTTAAAAATTCGCCGAAGTTCGTTGCTCAAGTTGAGCCCGTCAAGTTGAATCCCAAATTTTAACAGTTTTAAAATGGGTTTAAGTTTGAGATCGAAGAGCTTTTAATCTAGTCAAACATAAGTTAAACTTAAACTGCTTGATTCATTTATCACCCTACTTATAATAAAGTTAGGTAGGACTTATATGAAATAAATAGCTTATCATTTAAATCTCATCAGTATTATTTTTTTTTAAATAAATTATTTACAATAAGTAGAAAGCAAATAAGAGTAAGAAAAATCTGGTAAAATAGTGCCTCATCCTCGTCGATTAGACCAATTGGTCACAAACAAATTTTTCACTTCTTGATTTAGTTGTGTACTATCCCTATTCAAAATATTAAACAAATTTTCATTTCTTAATTTAGTTATTCACTATAACCTATACTCGTGGGGTGGTTTGGAATGATCAAAATAAGCACATTTTTTTATTTTAGAAATATGGGTTGAGTTTAAGATGTGATAAAAAACATATGATTTAAATAAGATGATGTGATTTAAATAAGATAATAATTTTTAATTTTTAACATTTTTAAATTATGACAAACAAGACCTTAATATATATAAAAACAAGAGCATGTTATGTTTGGGACACAAAGGAATACAATTTGTTGAAAGGACCACTTATCTTTGTACCTAAATGGACCACCTCAGCTTAACATTTTCATCTCAACTCCCATAGTTCATCCATTTAACACAACCAACGACAAGCTTCCATCACACTTACTTTTCAAAAATTATTCAGAAGTTCAATATGATAAGATTGTAGTACTCTCAATTAATGAGTCGACGTGAAAAGATATCAATGAGGCAGACTTTGTCTTTACCTAATCAATCAAAATAAGTCAAGTCAACTCTATTCATTCTATGACTACTACTCTTATTAATCGGTATCATCATATCAACATGATGAGTTAGTGTTTAGAACTAAAGTGAGTTTTATTCTAAATCATGATTTTAGTTAAAACAAAATTAAAAAAAAAAATATGAAGGAAAGAAGAGCATCGGCTTGTGTGTTATCTAATTAATCTAAAGATGGGCATCAACAAATTGAGTGTTGTTGAGGCCCATTCAAGGGTGGCCTCACATTGATGTGAAGACTCTACCTTCCAGTGATTATATGTGCATGTAAACATCATCTCCCAATGAACTATCACAATCATCCATTTAGTGCATTAGTGTCTCAAATTTGGTCACTGACCAAATAGGTGTGAACATTATCTTCTTATATGATTGATTCTTTAAAAATTAATCACATAAAACTTATCTTTTTGATTGATTTTTTAAAAATTCTTATTAGATCCAGATATAAAGCAAATGACTTCAGTGAAAGAACCAATCTAGATAAATATTACCTTCCTATGATTGATTTTTTCATTGATCCATGGTTTTAAGTGAGCTCCAAAAATAATGAATTCTAGTAGAAGATTGATATTTTATTGATCCATTATAAGTAATGGGGAGAATAATATTCATTCATGTGGGTAAATATTAACTTCCTATGTGATTGATTCTTTTATTAAATTCACTATTTTAAGTGAGGTCCAAAATAGTGAATTCTAATAATAATAAAAAAAAATCAATCAAATAAGAAGATAATTTTTCTCCTCTTAATAAATGAATGAATAAAATTGATTCTTTCATTACTCCACATCCTTACCATAAAACATCTTGTTGTCCACATCTAATAAGCATGGTCCATGATTGAGGCCCTTCATGGTTGCCCTAAAAAACATACAAACATCTTTTGTTCATGAATTGACAAACTATATGACCACACAATCCATTACAAAACATGAAAGATTGCAGTGAATTCAAGGACCACATGTATATATATGTATTGTATAACCTTGCCCAACTGTTACTAGGTTATGTTTCATCATCTATGGTATGATCTATATGGCCATATATCAACAAAAAAATTCACATAAATTTTTCACGGTTACACCAACCATCCCTTTAGTAAGGCTAAATAAAAATAAAAAACTAATACAGATAGTGTGTAAACAAAAATAATTAATGATAAAATATATATTTTAGGTTAAAAGTATGATAATATCATTTTTTTTATTTATATGATGAACTAATGATAGATGAAAAATAAACAAAAGTGTTATATGAGAGTTAAAATCTTAATGGAGTAAGATGTAATTATGTCATACTTGTAAAGTTGAATGTATTTTTTTAAACCTCAAGGGAAGTTAGTGTAATTTACCCAAATAAAATAAAATAAAATAAATAAATAAATAAAATGAAAGAAGACATTTTACCTTCTATTAACTAACGAAGGATATGCATATATAAGACTCAACAATGGAAAAAATATGATATCAATATCATGATTTTTGGTCACATAATGAACTTTTTGTTGAATGTTATAACCTGATCATTTCTATGAAACCTTCAAAGATGAAAATATTGATTTTACTCTCTGTGAAAAGGTACCAAGGTCACAATTCTTCTTCTTGAAATACTTTGCAAAGAAAATCCTGGAAACGAGCCGAATATACTTTGGGACTTACGGCTGAGATTGACACTGAATCATACTGTATTGCTTTGCAAGCATGCTCGATGCGCTTCCTCATGTTGTACCCTTGAAGAATATCTATTATTCCGAAGCACAACAAAACATTGCAGCATTCCCCTTCAACCTCTTGGTTCAATGCCATGTCGTCTTTTCCATTTCTACGTACTCTGACGGCACGTGCTGGCATCTTCACTCCAAATTTAGCATCAGGCCTGCAAGAAACAGCAGCAGAGAATTGTTGAAGATTGAGCAATGGGTTATGGGATTGTTTACACATTTATTTTTATTGTATCTTTATTGATCCAAATTACTTTTCTTTTATTGAATTTGACTAAGTTTCAGTATTCTTAATTGATGTTGTGGGGACATAATTTTTGAATGACAACACGTAGCCGAGGTGTCACCAAAGTGCCAGCCGAGGTGCCACGTGTCCCGTCATGACATCGAGATGATCTCGCTAAGCCGAGGTTATTTTAAGAAATCTAATCCGTGATAAGTGGATAAGGGACAAGAGTCCTAGAATGAGAGAGACTTCAGCTTGGGTAAAGATAAGAGTTTATCTTAATCCCACCGGGAGTCCAAGATTAGCAAGAATTTTCATTCATTGAAGCTAGGCTTCTATTAGGACTAGGTTTGTGTTAGCTATAAAAGAGAGGCAATTTCATGGATCTAAGGTATGCTTTTTATGCTCAATAGTGAGTTAAGCACTTTGCTATCTTTGAGAGATAATCGACTTGATCGCTTGAGTGCCTCCCGTGACTTAACCACCTAAATCTCTTCTTTTTGTGACAAGTCGTCGGCTTAATCTATTCTGCCAAGTTGTTCTCCAAATTGAGTGCTTGATTGGCAGTGTGGTCGGAAATTGACACACAAATGTTTTTATAAGTTAGAAATTCATTGCCAATAGCATGTTTCAAAGAACATTGTTAGCAATCCACTTTTCAATGATTTTCTAGATTCTTTTTAACCTTTCCATCTATTTCCAAAACACTTTTCAACCCTAACCCGATACTCTATAACAATGCCCCAAGGGCACTCCTTAACATATGCCTATTCCGTTATATCCTCTCCGCATTGTATAACGTATCAATTGAGTTTACCTATCGCAACCAAAAAAAAAAAAACAACAACAACAACGCATTTATGGATCTTTTTATTTTTTTACTTCTGATAACATTTCAAACAAAAATATCGTAATGACATTTGTTTCAGTTTTGATAAAATTTGAAACAGAAATCAAAATGACATTTTATCCCTTCCTACTTGGCCCAACCACCAACAAACATGTGTATACATATATATATATATACAGAGTATGAAGAACATAAAACAAAAACCTCTATTATTAGAATCTTACGATTCAGTTTGCAATTTATCATAAACAGATATGAATCTACGAGTTTTTGGGACAAAATCTATAATCGATTCACAATTCGATTTACTTTTTACAATTTATTCAATTTAAAACTATTGTGTCCAACAAATTCTCGATCCTTTTTACCTCATTTGTTTAGTTAATATGTGATAATTTAGTATGAAAATAACCAATACACACAGGCGTAATTTCTTAGTATTTGACAATAAGAGGGTTTTAATAGCATCTAATTAGATTTGTCAAACCCAAAGCACGCATTTCAACACAACCAACTTGACTTGGTTTAAGTCCATTATATACCATCTTTGGTTCGCTTCTAGATTGGACAAAGAAGAGGTAGGGTGTCATTTTGATTTTTTGGTTTAGAGAAACCCAAGTTGTTGAACCAAAGAATAGACGCTAAAATTTTTAGGAAAATAATAATAATTTATATAAATAAATTTCGTAAGGAACTTATTTTAATCATGAAAAGGCCATTTTACCTGCTATGTAATTAGGCAAATATCGCTAGGAGCCCATTCAAAGTCCTTACATCCTTGTACCTGTCACTATGAGTTGTGTTGTTGGAACTCGCAGGAGAACAAAAAGGACCTACAAGACGTTAAGAAATTGTGAACTATGTAGATTTTAATGCTATCAAATGCACGATCCTCAAGAAGATACATGAAGCATGGTACCAAGAACATTGTAAAACTTTTTCCCCATGTTTTTATATGATTAAATAGATCAAACCTACATTTGAAGTCCTTCTATTTCATTTTCAAAGGCACTTGCAAGCAATTCCATCATTTAGAATGGAGTCAGAATAAGAAGGAAAATTGCACCGACCTCCCCTGCAGGCTCAAATCCCCTATACATTATGATTTGTTCGGATGGCTTAGCAATGATTGAATTGAATGATTGAAATGATTATTTTTCCTCAAATTTGACAAGTAATAGTACTTTTCCCATTATATCCCTAAACTGTAGTTGAAGTTAGCATCTCAAATACATGGATTTATGTATAGAGAGAGAACTATACTATGTTTATATTTATGTAGAAAGGTTCATAATATGTTTATATGTATGTAGAGAGATATGAACCCAATAGGAGGGCATCCAAGTTGGTTCAAAAGCGAACCACGGCTTTGTCCTAGACTCGATGCACTGCCACCGCAGTCTAGCAGTTGAATAGTCCAAGTGTTAGGCATGTTCACTCTCCGACCGTGCATGCCCTCCCTTCATGGCTCATGCTGGACTTTCCTCAGTTAAGCCAATTGCTAGCCTAGGTCAGAAGCAGGATCTAGTAAAGCTCTTGGGGTATCTCAATTATGGAATGCTCAAGCAACCGATCACCCACACTACTGATCGCAAGAGGACTTGTGTTTGGAGACTAGAGTTGACAGCTCATCAAAGTGCCTTATCTTCCCCTTCCTTGAGGGGACACCGTGACTGGAGAGAGAGAGAGAGAGAGAGAGAGAGAGAGAGAGAGAGAGAGAGAGAGGCTTGTACAAGAAGAAAACTAGGCACTGATCAAGATGTCATGCTCCATAATGCTAAACATGTATAAGGATTGTGTAGACACAAATTTTAAAACATGAAGTGTTTCAACACATTTCAAAATTTTATATTACAAATGTCCACTGTTTAGTTTTTGGACTAAACAATGTTGATTATTTGAATAGTAGGTTCTTATTTTCGATCTGTATTTCAGATCGTTAATTATACATTTTATACAAATGAAACCTTCGATTAATGAAGAACAAAATAAACAACAAAAAACAATTTAAGAAAAATAAATGTTTTATTGAAATTGTTATGGGTTTTGAACCCTCGAATACAAAATACAATTCTTGGGTTTGGAACCCTTTACCTATTCATTGCCATTAGCGAGGCTCTTAGTTCTCTAGGCTTCTTCTTCTTTCTTGTAACGACTTCTTTAGCTCTCTCTCTCTCTCTCTAATCTTTTCACTTCGATTTTCTCATCCTCGCTCTTGTGTGATGGTCCTCATATTTATGGAGGCCATCAGTGATAGGAATGCCTCATTTTCAATTTGAATTTCAATTGAATGATAGCTTATTTGAATTTTTGAATAATAGCGCTATTTGATTAATCAGATATCTTATTAACCGGATTAATCTTTGGGGTTTCATCCGTGGTGTCTCATCAGAGGCTCTACAGTGTCATCTTCGAGGCTCCACGTGTCATTTGGCGATCTTGAATAATGTCGTTGAGATACGACGTTGTTTTATTTATGTACTTCAACGGATCATATTGATCTTTTTTAGAAGTGATTACCTACAACCTTCCTATCATAGGCTCTATACGTGTCATAAATTTAGTTGAAATTTATGTGCCAACAAATGCCCATCGTGAATTGCACAAGTGAATTTTTCTTAACTATGAAGTCACCACAATTTGGCACTTTTATCCGGATGATCTTTAGGTCTTTGATGGAATTATTTCTTTGCTTTGGTCCCCGACCTTTTTTTTTTTTTTTTTTTTTTTTTTTTGTGGTTGACTGCTCCTTATAGTCCATGGGCTCTTTTTTTTCATGGGCCCTTTACTTTTGTTGCATGGGTACTTTTTTTTTATGGACTTAAATTTTATTTTATTTTTTTATGGGTCAATTGTTCTTTTATAGTCCATGGACCCTTTTTGTGACTTGATCTCTTTTTATTATTTATTTATTTTTATATTTTTAGGGTCATGGGTAAGACCTGTGAATTTAAATGGACATTTCCTTTTGGGCCTCCAACTTGCCAACATTTTTTTTATAGTAGATTTTTTTTCTAAGCCATCATGGATTTTTCTAAATCATCATGGACCTTTCCTTTTCTAGGCCACAATTTTTTAATTGGGCCTTTTCTTTTGTGGACCTCCAACTTGCCACCATTTTTTTTTTTTTTTTTACAATAGATTTTTTTGTAGGCCATCATGGATTTTTCTGGGCCATCATGGACCTTTCCTTTTCTAGGCCACCATTTTTAATTGGGCCTTTTCTTTTGTGGGCCTCCAACTTGCCACTTATTATTTTTAGGATTTTTTTACAAAGATATATATATATATATATTTTAGGAGTTTGTCTAAATAGAATAGGATGGATTGGCATTGGTAGGATTTCTAATTCTACACAAACTCTTACTTAGTATTTCAAATCCTACCTAAACTTTTGCTTGTTTGAAGTATTTTAGAGAGCACTACCTCCTTTCTTAAGCAAGAATTTTTGCTTATATGACACCTATCCATGCATACAATTCTACATATTTTCCCTATAAATTTTTTTTTTTTTTTCCTCCCACAGATTGTTTCCAAAGAATTTTTTTTTTTTCTCTCTGCAGATTTTGTGGTGCATATTAGGTCTTCATTATTTTAGTATCTTTCCAGAGAATTGCTCTTTGAGTATACAAAAGATACAAATATATATTTTCCCCTGAGCTTTTTTTTTCTCCCACAGATTATTTCCAAAGCACTTCTCTTTTCTCTATATACTAGGTCTTCATTATTTTAGTATCTTTCCAAAGAACTTTCCAAAGATTTATCTTTCTTCTTTTTCCAACAAAAGTTGTTCTTCTTATACATTAAAGAAGACACAAAAGAATATCTTCAAACTCCTTTAAATTAGGTATGCTTTTCTCCATAAAATATTTTCTTTCAAAGATGTATATCACCATGTGACAAATTTCTTCCCAAAAATTTTACTAGACCCTAAGTCCAAGTAGTCCCAACAAAGACCCTTCTTGAAAGGATGAATAACCTCGCCTTTATTTCATAACAAAAGTCAGAGCCTCTTTTCTTTTTATTATTTTTATTTTTACTTGAACAAAAAACCTACCGCTTTCCAGCAGATTTTTTTTTTTCCTAGCCCAAAGACCTTTTCTTTTCACGCTTTAATCTCGCTTTTTTTTTACCTTCCAGAGTAAATTTTCTTCTCCATGAACTTTTATAACCCATATGAACCTTGTGTATAACTCACGCCATTAGCAAATATGGCCTAAAAATAAAGAGAGCCCATTTTTGCTAGACAACAAACCTAAAACAAAAATCAGAGTCTTTTTTAGCTATCGCCCATTTTTTTAAGTTGTTACCCCATTTTTTCCTTGTTGCGCTAGTCATCGACCAAATGCATTTTTTATATGATGGCAACAAAGGCGCCCATTTTGCTATACCCAAATACTCTAACAAACAAAGACCAAGTAAAAAAACGATAACCCCTTTTAGTCCGCCTTATATATTTTGTTGTTAGATCATGAACTTAACTAGCCCAAATAAAGTCCTTGCCCTATACAAACAAAAGAGCCCTCTTTTTTTTATAAGCAACAAGAATTTTTTTCTTTTTTATTTTTTATTTTTTTTATATTCTTTTGATAGAACCAACCAATACAGGTTGCTTTGCCTATCATTTGGGGAACAAACTATCTATTTATTTAGCAAATTTTTGCATAGAACCAACCAACACAGGTTACTTTGCCTATCATTTGGGGGAACAAACTATCTATTTATTTAGCAAATTTTTGCAAAGACAGTCCCCTTTTTTTTTTACAGCAGCAACCTGTTTGTTATTGTGTTGTATAGCAGATTTTTTTTGTGATTTTTTTTTTTTTTGAACAATTTTTTTTTTTAAGCTTGCTACCCCTTATTTTATTTTGTATTAATAGCAGCACTTTGTACAATTGGCCAAATTTTTGTTAAAAGTTGAATCACTTTGCCCTCTTGTGATTCGTAAAAGTGAATTTTAATTGTACAAATCATGATGACTAATTTCCTTTTTTTTTTTTTTTGGTTAACGATTATTTCATGTCTTTTGCCTTCTTTTACGTGCAACTCGCATATGCCGAGTTTGTTTGCAGATATCATTGCCTCTTCTAGCCTAATGGCAATGAGTGGCTTGAATCCTTGGCAGTGATTGTGTCCTTCACCCCAATAGCTTGAATCCTTGGCAGTGAATGTGTCATTCACCCCAATGACTTGAATCCTTGGCAGTGAAAGTGTCTTTCACCCAAATGGCTTGAAACCTTGGCAGTGATTGTGTCTTGCACCCCAAGGGCTTGAAACCTTGGTAGTGATTGTGTCCGTTACCCCAACGGCTTGAGTCCTTGGCAGTGATTGTGTCCGTCACCCCAACGGCTTGATTCCTTGGCGTTGAACGCGTCCGCCACCCTAACGGCTTAAGTCCTCGGCAAGGATTGGCGCCACCCCAACGGCTTGATTCCTGGCGTGATTGTGTCCGCACACCCCAATGGCTTGATTCTTGGCAGAACGGTCCGCCACCCCAACGCTTGATTCTTGGCAAGGAACGGTTCTGCCACCCTAACCTTGAGTCCTTGGCAAAGGATTGTGTCCGTTACCCCAACGGCTTGATTCCTTGGCAGTGATTGTGTCATTTACCTTAATGGCTTGAATCCTTGGTAGTGATTGTGCACAAGCTTCCGAGAGTGTTTCTAAATCAGAAGAAAACGTACAAATTGCTCTTAATGTTTTGAGCCAACACAAGAAGAAGAATGGACAGCACAGTGTTGTGGAACGTGCTTTTGAAAGGGCCAAGGCTTCTCTTAATGAATGAATGCACTTTTATTTTGTTATTCATCCGAACATAATGTATTTATGAAATTTCGCCGTTGATAGATTTATTTGTTATATGAAATTTTTCAATACAATACATTGATTTATCTTATTTTGGTCGTTTCACAATTTATACTCTTGGGCCAAGAGTATCCAATATTTTACCACCTTAGATTTCAAAGTGAGGTATTTTTGCAGCTTGACCACATACAATACCGCTGGTGGTATCCGACTTTGTTTGGTCGCATACGCTTTATACTCTTAAGGCCAGAGTATCCAATGTTTTATCACCTTAGATTTCGTGGATATTTTAGTAGTTTAACCACATACAATCAAGCTGGTGGTTTTTGACATTTTTTTTTACCTAACTTTTGCCTAGGCTACCCTTTTGAGTTTTCAACCTAGCAAGCTTTCTTAAGGGTAATATCTCTTCAAGAACCTTGCATTGGTTAGGGAATGATTCTATCATCATCCATCATTATCAACAAATAGGCCCCTTTAGAATAAACCTTCTCAATCACATAAGGTCCTTCCCATTTGGGCTCAAGTTTTCCTTTGGTTCTTCGTGAGACTACTATGGGTGTTCTAACCATTAGTACCAAGTCTCCTTTTTAAGGAGCGGCTCACGCTTTTGTTGAACGATTTGCCATCCTTTGTTGGTAGATCTCCAAATTCCGCTGAGCATACAACCTTTTTTTCATCTAGAGTCTCGAGCTCACCAACCTCACTCTTGTTTTTTTTTTTTTTTGGTCCTAACTTTTGCCTAGGCCGCCTTTTGATTTTCAACCTAGCAAGCTTTCTTAAGGGTAATGTCTCTTCAAGAACCTTGCATTGGTTTGGAGAATGATCCTGTCACCATCTATCGTTATCAACAAATAGGCTCCATTACAATAAACCTTCTCAATCACATAAGGTCCTTCCCATTTGGGCTCAAGCTTTCCTTTGGTTCTTCGTGAGACAACTATAGGTGTCCTAACCATTAGTACCAAGTCTCCTTTTTTAAAGGAGCGAAGCCTCACCCTTTTATTGAATGCATTTGCCATCCTTTGTTGGTAGATCTCTAAATTCTATTGAGCATACAACTTTCTTTCATCTAGGGTCTCGAGCTCAGCTAACCTCACTCTTGCACTTTTATCTTCTGTTAAGGACTCTTGTATTGCCACTCGCAATGATGGTATTTGAACCTCAAGTGGTAACATGGCTTCTCCTCCAAAAACCAATGAATAAGGGGTTGCTTGAGTAGGAGTTCTGTACGAAATCCGATAAGCCCACAAAGCTTCTTGTAACTTTTCATGCCAAGCTCTTTTGTTCTTATCTACCATCTTCTTGAGAATTTTGCTTCTTATCCACTATCTTCTTGAGAATTTTGCACAATATCTTGTTGAAAGCTTTTGCCAAACCATTGGCAGGTGCATGATATCTTGATGAATGGTTATTTTTGATTTTGTACTTGGCAATATCTTGTTCAAAGCATCACTCCGAATGGTCTGTCCATTATCCATGATGATGCTTCGAATCCTTTAACTCAGAATGATATGGGTTCGATGAACTCAGAGACAACTGCTTTTTATATCCTTTAAAGCCACGACCTCTGCCCATTTTGAGAAATAGTCAGTTGTAGCTAGGATGTATCGATATCCTGTTGAAGATGAAGGTACAAAAGGACCAATAATGTCCATACCCCATGCTGCAAATGGCCAAGAACAAGTTGTTAAATGTAAAGACTCTGGGGGTTGGTGGAGAAAGTTCCAATGGAATTGGCAGACTTGGCATCTTCGAGCATAATCTATGCAATCTGCAATCATAGTCGGCCAATAGTATCCCAACCGTTTTAGCTGCATATGTAATTTAGGACCACTTTGGTGTGCCCCACATACACCTACATGTATTTCTGCCATTACCTGTTGAATACGCTCATTGGCTATACACCGCATGTACATTCCACCCAAAGACCTTTGGTATAACCCATCATTCCACGAGACGAATTTGGTAGCCCTACGTTTCACTTCAATTCTTTTTACTCTATCTTTAGGTAGCCTACCATGTTGGAGGTAAGCTATGAATGGTTCCCGCCAAGCCTCCTCGTTTTCTCCTTTCGTAGTGACAACCAAGATTGGAACCAAGTCAGAAACTTCTTTTAAAGGTTATAAAACCCTTCTTTCACCTATCGTGATAATAATTGTTTTGCTATCCGGTAGGGTGAGTGATGCACCAAACTTGCAAGTGAATCAACTCGAGCATTTGTTCTTCTTCACGTGAAAATATGTGTTTTCTCAATCATAAAGCAATTGATCAAATTTCTTTCATGATACGGATGAGACTTGTTTTCTTAATAATATATTCTCCACGGAGTTGCTTTTACCACCGCCAATCTCCATAAATCGAGAGTTCTTCAATAGGAATTTGTAATGCCAATTTAATCCAAAGAATTATGCCTTCATATTCGCCTCATTATTGGAGCATCCTTCACTTAAGGCAAAAGAATGGGTGATTATAGCATTGTTTGGAGTCACAAACACAATTCCAATTCCAAATTTTATTGTTTTAGGATTTTCTTGCTTCTGCCATCTCGACTCCTTGAAGCTCCATTAAAATACATCTCCCATCCTTTATGAATTTCTACTTGCATAACTTCTTCATCCGTAAATCGCCATTAGAGATGAGTTATCGTATAGGATGTCGCTAAAAATCGCTAGAGCTCGCTTTTACAAATCTTTGGGGAACATATTCAATTGCGAATTGTTGAAGAATTACATTCACTTTGCAATTTTCCGAAAGTATGGGCCGTGAAAGTATATATTTCAAGGATCTACTCTTGATATCAACTTGACTTCGTGTTCCAAGACATAGTGCTTTAGTTTTTGCAAGGCGAATACCAAGGCAAGACATGTCTTTTCGATAGGAAAATAATTGACTTCTGCCCCAACCAGAGTAAGTAATACAAGGCATTTTCTTTCCCATGCTCATTGTGTTGTGCCAACAAGGTTCTAACGAACCATACAGGGCTGTTATGTACAACAAGAGTGGTTTCCTTTTTATTGGGCTCATGAGTACTGGAGGCTCCAAAAGATACTCCTTAATACTATTAAAAGCATTTTAGCACTGCTGATCCCATTCAAATGGAACACCCTTTTTCATCAATCTTGAGAATGCCAACCATTGACCAGCTAAGTTCGAAATAAATCTTCTGATATAAGCCAACCTTCCTTGTAGCCCTTTCAATTCCCTTTAAATTTCGTGGATGAGGCATTTCAAAGAATGACTTTAATCTTAGTAGGGTCAATTTCAATCCTTTTGTTTCAACCACAAACCTTAGAAATTTTCCCGAGGAAACCCAAATGCACATTTTAGTGGGCTCATCTTGAGTTTGTATCTCTCAAACGCTCAAGATTCTTCTCAAATCTTCCACATGGTTTTCTTCTCCTTTATCTTGATGACAAGATCATCAACATAGCATTCAATGGTGTCATGGAGCATATCACCAAAATTACAATCATCGCCTTTGATACGTGGGCCCCAGATTTTTCAGTCAAAAGGCATTACCTTATAGCAAAAGACTCCTCTCTGAGTCCTCAATGCAAATATTTCTTTATCTTCAAAGCCATTCAGATTTGATTGTATCCGAGTATCCATGCATAAAAGACAAGGTTTCATACCCAAAGAGTTGCATCTACAAGAAGCCCGGATGGGCAAGGAAAGTCATCTTTAGGACAAGCCTCGCTGAGATCACTAAATCAATGCACTTTATTTGACCATTCTTTTTCTTGACCGCATTATGTTTGCTAGTCGTTGATATTGACTTCCTAATGAATCCTCGCATTGATAAGCTTGTTGACTTCGGCTTCAATTTGGGTCGTAAGCTCGGTCGAGTTCGCCTCGAGGCTATTTAACTAGCCATTTCTCGTGGTGAATTGCAAGCTTATGGATCGCAATCTCGATTAAGACCAAACATCTCACCGTAGTTCCATGCAAATATGTCACGATACTCCTTAAGAAGAAAATATATTGCCGAGCTTCTTCTTCCTTTAAATTTGCACTAATGAAGGTTGGTTTGTTTTCCTTTATCACCCAGATTTATTTCACGATGGTCATCCACAAGGCTTGGCCTCTTGCTTCAAATTCTGCTGGTGCAGTTGAGCTTCATCTTGGTCAACATCTTCCAACACATCTTGAGTGATAGTCATGTTTATCGAAATTTTTCCTCATCCCCGATAGCCTAACCCTTTGTCCTAATGGTGATTATACCGCCTTGTTGGATAGCCTTCGCCTCAAGGTATTAATGCAAAGTCAAAGGGTGTCATTGTTTCTAGTATTTTTTCAGATCTAAACCAACTTTCACCAACATCCGTAATTTCAGACCGAAGTAGGCTTCTCAAAACTCGAGATGTTTTCTTCGCACTTGTTCAACTTTCACTTTCTGTTCAACATCTCCAAGTGAGTGGAATATAATGGGTTTTGACTTTTTTCCTTTAGAAGGGACCACAATCTTATTATATTTCTCCACATAGGTGCATTCTGTCCTCCTTAATAGCAACGTGAACTCACCATTGAGATCCAAAATTGGATTTATTGGGGCTAGAACCTTTGCCCCCAGTTTCCTTTCGAACTTTGGCGCATATCGAAAAGTTCTTTTTGTTGAAACTGTAGTAGACTCTAGAGCTTCTTTGACATTCGGAGTATCTTCAAACTTTTTCACATCTTTTCCCTTTCTTTGTGAAGTCTTTGTATAGAAGCGAGCATCAAGATAATAGGCCTCATCTAAATGGATCATTGTCACCACAATTGTCCCTCTTTTGGGTGAAGGCAACGGGTACTTGATACATTGGTGATAAGTTGATGGCACTGCATGATGATTATGCATCCATGGTCTCCCAAGCAAAGCATTGTAGGAGGTGTCTACATCAATGACCCAGAACTCAATGCTTTCTTCAATATCTCCAAACTTGGTTCGCAGTTCAATCTTTCCCATTGGGCATTGTTCATTCTGATTAAATCCTTGAATGACCAGACGACTTGGGCGCAGTTGTGAAATTCGAATCCCTAATAGGTTTAAGGCCCTTCGAGGCATGAGGTTTACCGCAGATCCTCCATCAACCAAAATTCGAGAAATCTTCACATCATGGATAAGCCCGCTTATAAACAAAGGCCGATTATGGTCCGCCATTTCAAAGACACGCCATTGTCATCAAAGGTTACCATAGCCATGCATGTAGTTGTTTTCTGATTTCTACCCTCAATTTCTTTGTGGAAATCCTCCGCTTGGACAGTATATATTAAAGACTTTTGAAGCTCGAGACATTTTCAAAGGCATCATATACACTCAATAATGCCGAATTTTCTTTTAGATGAGCTAGTACATCATATTTCACTTGTCTTCCTCCAAAGAAACCTCAGAGAACTTCGATGTTTGAAGGTTCGAGGATTTTGTAATTTCTCCTAGAGGTCAAGTAAGTCCGCATACTTCAAAGAACCGCCTTTTCGTTGACCTCAACTTCTTTTGTTCCTCACCTATTTGGACCATGTTAACTCGTCCAAAAGCAGGTGATCATTATCATCGCCATTTCTCCATCTTCCCGAGTCGCATTCTTCTCCCATTTCTTAGGTACCGAGAGTCACACCTATAAAAGCATTGGGATTTTTCAAACCATTCTTCATGGCCTTCCAACTAGACACCACAACTCCATAGAGGGAGCAATACCAAATAAAGGCGATCCCTTCAAGGAAAGGGAATTGTTTTAGGCAAAGTGCTTGATTTTGAGCCGCTTTTCCCACATTGTTTAAAAACACCTAATATGTTTTTGAGGATCTCCATATTCCTCATATAGGACAAAATTTGGAAGTTCAGATCCTTCAGAAATGGTATTTGCTCTACCCATAAAGGAACAAACCCTTGATAAGTGCCCATCTCTCAAGATCAAGAGCAGCTTCAATCTTCTCCTCAATTGTGCCTTCTATGAAATCATATGTTTGAGAAAATGTACCTTCCATCCAAATGTTCGACATCTCAATTTCTATTCGACATGGTTTATAAAATGTCCTATAGAATTGATCAACCATGGTGTCCCAACTGATTGAATTAGTTGGTGTCAAGTACCAATCACGCCCATCATTCCAAAGAAAGAACCAACTGCCGTAGAAGTAACGCTTGACTTTTTACTGTTTTTCCACATTATGCAAGGAAACGAACCAAATGGCGCCTTGGACAACTCCGTCTTATTATATAAAGGAAAACGAGGTATCAGATATCCTCGTGGAAATCGAACCCATTCAACCCAATTAGGAAAGGGTGTCCAGTAAATTTGATTTGTTTCAATAATCAAATTTTGATGGGCTTCAAAACCCTCATCTTTCAAAGAGATCAAGTTTTTGCCTAATGTTCCACTTCTTCTAGCTTCAATTTTTGCTTTCTCATCATCATCCTGATTACTTAATGATATATATTTCTCGCTTCAAAATTTACATCCACAAGGATGTCATTACAAGGAAAGTCAAAGTGGTCACTTGATACACTTTCTCCATCGTATGTCCTAGCCGGGATGTGTATAGTGACCCATCAGAGAAAAGTCAAGTTCCCAATCTTCATTAGGATCCTCAACTTAAGATGACTTTGCTTGTTTACTTGAATGCTTCCATACTTTATCATCCCATATACCTATCATTCACCTCATCATCCTTGAAGTGTAGTCATTTTTTTCGCCTTTTTTCACAAGCTCGAGTCGAACCTACACCCAAAGGTCTCCTTGTTCTCGCTTCTCCTTACATATTTCGAGTGCTTTGATAGTACATTGGTGGTACTAGCAAATATTTTGGAGAAAAGGCTTCGTGTAATTCGGAGAAGCTGTGTATACTCCGTGAGGCCGGTGTGTATTCGGAGAAGTTGGTGTATACTATGGTGAGTCGTATGCATAGGAGATGTAATGCAATCTCCTTTCTTAACTTTTGAACTAACTTCACCTCATCTTCCTCGCCATCACTCAAAACGATGATGGTTAGGCAAGGGCCAAAGTAAACTTTTCCTTCCTTTTTATCAAAGTATGTCTCGAACTCCACAAATTGAAATTTTGAAGGTAGAAATTCTCCAATGTGACTGGACATGAGGACCTTGCTCTAACCGCTTCATCGTGACCAATTTCTCCCATTTTTCCTTATTTGGGTTCTTCTTTCCTTTTCTCTTACTTACTTTGGCTTTTTTCTGTTTCCTAGAAACTTTTGGTTTTTGCTTTTTGGAAACTTTTGGCCCTTGTGTTGTTGAATCAACCACACTTCTAGCTTTCACTGTGGCATTTTGTTTTTTCTTCATGCTTTTTGACTGATAAATAACCCATTCACCTTCATTATCATTGTCGATAGTGATTGGGTTAGCAGATGCTTTCTCTTGAGGAGGGAGCTTGATAATCTTAGAGTCCAAAAGTTTCTGAATTTTATCTTTCAAAACAAAGCACTCTTTTATCGGATGGCTAATCAAACGATGGTAGGGCAATACTTTGGATCGCTGGTCTTTCCTACCTCATGTGGTCTTTTTCACCTCAGGAGAGCAATCAACTTTTGCTCCAACAGATCTTCAAATAGGTCTTCGACCAAATCATCCATGAAAGAATATTTCTTCTCTAACTTCTCTTTCATAGTCACCTTTTTAAATTCCTTGGGCATTTTAGCCCCTACTACAACGGGACCCTTCTTTCTGGTTTCGATTGTAGCTGCAGTCGAGGACTCAACCCTTTCAACGGCCCTAGGCCTTCTTCGTTTAGCTAGATGCAGCTCCATATCATGAGCTTTAGTGCATAGATCATTGAATCCTTCAAAAGTTTGAGCCATAAGAGCCGTAGAGAGGTAATGTTGGAAGTTGTTAAGGCACATCCGAATTAACTTTAATTGTGTAAACTTTTAAGGACAAGCAAATCTTAAAGCTTGCCATCTTGCAATGAAATCAGATAGACTCATTGTCACATTGCTTGGTCTCAATCAGCCTGTACTTCAACTCGCCTTTGTGTGTTGTAGAACTGCTTATGAACTCCTTCACCATGGAATCCCAATTTAGGATTGATCCTCAAAAGGTTAGCATACCAAGTAAATACAGAACTTTCAAGTGATTGGACAAATACTACAGCACAGGCCTCATTCTAAGCTATTGGGTCTGTAGTTTGAAAGAAAATGAGTCACATGTTGTCTTGGATCTCTGCTCTATCAAACATTTTGAAATCTGAGAAAAACCGTATGAATAGAATAAAGATCTACCCATACCGGGTAAGGTTTTGTAATTATTCAAAGTTCTCATCATCTTTTTCCTTGACTTTCTTTACTTGTCTCCTCACCATATTATCAATCATTGCCATGAGCATTAGATTCATACCACCATTGGTTAGATCAGAGTAACAAGGACCATTGCCCCCTGGGGCTAGTGTGCTTTGTATGCTTACGGATGCCCCCATAACAGGTTGTGTCATTTGTTTAGGTGCACTTCCTGGTCCTTATTTGGGCTCAAGAATCGCTGCATTTGCTCCAACATAGTAGCCATTTCCCATTCTCTTCTCTCAAGTTGTTCTTGTAGGGCCACCACTTTTTCCTTGAGACCTTGGTCTTGTTGGACCTGGGAATTTTCACTTTCTTTCTTAACCTCAGTCATTATAATCAAGGATTTTGTTGATATCTTTCAATTCATTGTTTCCAATATTCGCTGAAACAAACGAGATAGAATCATCTTGTTCAGATAAAGGATTATCAACCCCACAACATTACTCATATTTGAAGCATCCGATCGCGATGCTTTATTTTGAGCTCGACGGGTTATGGACCTTGTTATGTGCCCTTTTCTTATTCCCTCCATAGATAGTTCAATTAAAGTAGAAATATTTCCCAAGGGTTGCTTACCCTCCTCTACCTTGGATTTTCCAACAAAGACAGGACTTTCAATTTGTTTTTGGGGTTCATTTTTTGAGAGAGCCCTTTCAATAGCTCCTATAACATTTGTTGCCACTATTCTTAGTTCCAGTTTCTTTAAGGCTTTATTTCTTCTTCACTTTTGTCTTTTCGAAACTGTACCAAATGACATATCAAGTCGAGCCCCTAGGGGCATAGAAGGAATCGTTTGCATTTTTGCAAATTCTTCATGAATTTTCAAAACAGCCTACATTTTAGAGTGACCAATTGATGTTGATTCAAATCCTGGGCCAACAGTGTTCCATATTCAACCTTGTCAGCCAACTGGTGTTCTTTGGCTCCCGAGAGTTGATCGAGATTCGCTTGACCGATTTTGTGCTCGAATCAACTATCTGCTCAGAGGTCAAACTGCTTTTTCAACAACAGGGCCTTTTTCCCATCCACAGAGTTTGGGTTATTACTCTCCTCCCAATGGCCCTAATGATGGCCATGTTTTCAGCAGAGGCTTTCTTCCAAGCGACTCCACCATTTTAATGGAGTCTTCACCTTTTAAGCAAATACCATAACATTTTTTGTTGCCCCGCTGAAGTCAGAATAAAAGTCGTAGTTGCAAACTGATTAGCCTCCTTTGCTTGAATTAGAAAGCTCTTTGTTCTGGCTATGGCCCTCACGACTGCGTACTGCTTTGACGCTTTCACATAATCTTTAGTAATCTTTCTCAAACTTTCAGCTTTCTGGAGAAGTGTGACTTTCTTCGTCACACCAGTTACCTTCGGAACAGCCAAGAGCTTTCACTCCGGAGCCCCTTGGGTGATAGGGGAAAGAAGTGCATCTTTCTAGGATTTCACTAGTTCTGCCTTTGGGACAGCTAAGAGCATTCACTTCAGAGCCCCTTGAGTGATGGGTGTTATCTCCACCTTTGGTGATTTCAGAACTACTGGAGTGTAGGTTTGTCTCATGACAGTTGCTTCAGCATTCCTATAACAAAAGAATATATCAGTAAGTTTGAACTATATATATATATATTTTTGTTCTTCAAAAGATGGAGGAGAAATATGTCCTGGCGTGCTTAATTTGTAGACACAAATTTTAAAACATGAAGTGTTTCAACACATTTCAAAATTTTATGTTACAAATGTCCACTGCTTAGTTTTTGACTAAATAGTGTTGATTATTTGAATAGTAGGTTCTTATTTCCGATCTCAGATTTCAGATCATTAATTACACATTTTATACAAATAAAACCTCGATTAATGAAGAACAAAATAAACAACAAAAGACAATCTAAGAAAAATAAATGTTTTATTGAAATTGTTATGAGTTTTGAACCCTCAATACAAAATACAATTCTTGGGTTTGGAACCCTTTACCTATTCATCGCCATTAGCGAGGCTCTTAGTTCTCTAGGCTTCTTCTTCTTTCTTGTAACCACTTCTTTAGCTCTCAATTCTCTCTCTCTCTCTAATCTTTTCACTTCTTATTTTCTCATCCTCGCCTTGTGTGATGGTCCTCATACTTATGGAGGGCCATCAAGTGATAGAATGCCTCATCTTCAATTTGAATTTCAAATTGAATGATAGCGCCATTTGAATTTTGAATAATAGCGCTTATCTCGATTAATCGATATCTTATTAACCGATTGATCTTTGGGATTTCATCATGTGTGGTGTCTCATCGTAGGCTCTATAGTCATCTTCGTGAGGCTCCACATGTCATTTGTAATCTTGAATAACGCTGCTGAGATACGACGTTGTTTTATTTATATACTTCAATGGATCACATTGATCTTTTTTAGGAAGTGATTACCTACAACCTCCCTATCATAGGTTTCTATACGTGTCATAAATTTAGTTGAAATTTATGTACAACAAATTGAACAAATAGTAGATGAGAAACATCTGATTTGTTGGGCCAAGGGAAAGAATATAAAGAAGATGCAATAGGAGAGCAACAAAAGAAAACAAACACCATGTGCAGAGTCATCGCAAAGAAATAGAAGCCAATATTTTTTTTCAATAATTAAAATAATTATTGACCAAAACCACCGAAAGGCCACCAACCCTTACAAAAATCAAGCTAGAACTATAATACATCAGGAGGCGGTATCTCCAATGAACTGTACAAAAGAGTTACTCAAATCTTAGTGACCAAAGCTCCCTAAAGTTGACAAGGAACACAAATCAGGTTAAAGAACATACTGCAGTTCTTCCGAGGTAAACTAATTGTTGTATTAATTTCTTCGATATGTTTCGATAACAAAGAGAGAAACAGAATCAAGGATATTATTGAACCTAAAATATGAAAATCAAAAATTACATCTCTTTCAAGAGTGCTATTGTTTATATACAATTGATAACCGCTTTAATAACAAGAGGTCGTGTTATACTTCCTAATACCGAGGTCATATTCGATATCGATAATGCCGAGCACCAAAGATAATGCAGTAGCAGTTGGTGTTAGTTAGTATATGTGTAGGTTAAGAGTTTTAGTGTATCTTAGTCAAAGAGTTGTGTAGGTTAGCAAACCCCTTAACAACCTTCAGCTAGTAAGGTTGAGGCTTATCAATTGTATATAAACAATAGCACTAATCAAAGAGATGTAATTTTTGATTTTCATATTTTCACTCAATAATATCCTTCAGATTCGCTTTCTTTGTTATCATCTAATAACAGAGGTCGTATATACTTAACATCGACATCGATAATGCCGAGCACCAAAGATAATGCAGTAGCAGCTTGGTTGTGTTAGTTAGTATATGTAGGTTAAGAGTTTTAGTGTATCTTAGTCAAAGAGTTGTGTAGGTTAGCAAACCCCTTAACAACCTTCGCTAGAGGTCGAGGCGTTATCAATTGTATATAAACAATAGCACTAATGAAAAGAGATGTAATTTTTGATTTTCATATTTTCGCTCAATAATATCCTTCAGATTCGCTTTCTTTGTTATCATGGTATCGAGTCTTCTTAGAGCTCTCACGAGCAACAATGGTGGTTCGCCGAGAAACCATCGGCTCGCAAATGTTCTTCTCCTTGTTTCTAATCTTACCTCTTTGATTATCACAAACTTGAAACGCCAAACTACTCCATTTGGAGAAGTCAAGTTCAAAATTTCTTTGAAGCAACAGAGTTGTTTGGCTATCTTGATGGATCAACCGATGTCCTTCTCGCCACAACTCTTGATTCTCGAAGGAATTCAATTCTAACTCGAAGTTTCTACAATGGAAATTAATTGATTCTTGTCTTCCGAGTTGTATAATTGCAACTCTTACTCCTTCAATTTTTTCTTCCATACTTCATCCGAAGAATTGCGTAGATGTTTGGATTGCACTTGAAAAAGGTTTACCTCCTTGTCTCGCTCTCATATTCATCGATCAAGAATCGCTAAGCACTACTACAAAGAAGTCCAAGTCTATGGCAACCTATCTCAAGAAATTAAAGATCTTGTCAACAACTTGTTTTGGCTTTTCTCCGATCCGTGATGAAGACCTAATTCTTGGTGCTCAATGGCTTACCCGAAGAATATAATGCCTTCAAAACCACTATCCGAGCCAAATCAAATTCTACAATGGAAGACCTCTGTTTCTTTGTGTTCTGCTATACATGTTGAAAACAAATACAAGCATGGGTCTTCGATCTCATCTGTTTTCTCGCTTCCTACTTATCCACCATTTAATCATGCTTCAAATTGCCTCACCGTCCCCATCTAACTTTCTCGCCAGATGTTTGGTCAATCTTCCTCTCAAATTTCTTTTCGTAATAGAGGAGGACCTAGATCTCAAGGTTCTCAAGATAGGAGTGGTAGGTACAATAATCACCGAGGCGCATTTATGAGGCGACCTCGTAACTATGGACCGATATGTCAAATCAGGAAAAGGCAATCACTCTTTGGAGTGTAGACATCGTCAACACTTCATTTCAACCAAGGTTTCCTTCTTATACCATGGGACCTTCACAATCGCCTTCCTTTCATCCTAGAGCTTTTTCTCGCTCAAACTCAATTTCGCTATGTCTCCCATCGCAGTGTACCTTCCACACCATGGTATGTTGATTCCGCAAGTTCTCATCTCACAAATGATCTCAACAATCTTCATCTTTATCAACCGTACCAAGGCAATGATCAAGTCATGATTGGTGATGGCAATACACTTCCAATCCATAATTCTGGCACTGGTATCATATCCTCTCCTTCTTTCCAGTTTAAGCTGAATAATCTTCTTCATGTTCCACAAATTTCTTCAAATTTGTTATCTGTTCATCAGCTTACTTCTGATAACAATTGTAGTATCACTTTTGACAATGAGTCCTTTGTGATTCAGGACAAGCTTACCAACCAGATTCTCTGTAGAGGACATCATCACAATGGTCTCTACCAGTTTCCTGCTTCGTTTTCTCCTAAAGCTTTTTCTGCTACTAGTTCTCTTGCCATCGCTTTTGGCATGTTTAATTAGGGCATCCTTGTTCTCATTTTTCATACTATTGCTAATAAGAGTGGCTTGTCTCTTAGTCATCAAGATTGTAATACTTTTTGTCATTCTTGTCAGGTCTAAGAGTCATAGACTCCTTTTGTTCTTTCTACTAATAAAACTCATGTTCCTTTTACTCTCATTCATTCAGATGTTTGGGGCCCTTTTACTCAAGTACATACTTCTTTTACCTACTATGTTGTGTTTATTGATGATTTTAGTAATTTTACCTGGATTTATCCCCTCTCTTATAAAAGTGAAGTTTATTCTAAATTCTTAGAATTCAAATCTTATGCTGAAAATCAGTTTTCCACTTCTCTTAAAATTCTACGAACTGATGGAGGAGGAGAATATACTAGTGGTCAATTTCAGAATTTGCTTAAAACCTCTGGTATTGTACATCAGCTGAGTTGTCCCCATACTCCATCACAAAATGGAGTTGCTGAGCGAAAGCATAGACATATTATTGAGACAACAATCACACTTCTTGATCAATCATCGGCCTCCAAATTTTGGTTTGATACTCTTATTCCTGCTGTTTATCTGATAAATAGGATTCCCTCTGCTAAATTGGGTAATCATAGTCCCTCTGAGGTGTTATTTCAGATGGTTCCAGACTATGGTTTTCTCAGAGTTTTTGGTCCGCTGTTACCCCCGGGTTGCGACCTTATGGTTCCCACAAATTGCAACCAAGATCCAAGGCTTGTGTCTTCATTGGTTACCATCCCGCTTATAAGGGTATAGATGTTTGGATCCACTCTTCCGAATTTATATCTCTCGCCATGTTGTGTTTGATGAACATGCTTTTCCTTTTGCCGATACTAGTTCTTCTTTACCACCTCTTCTTTCTTCCAAATCATTAAGTCCTTCTTTGGGGTCCTTCTTCTTTACACTCCACATCCGCTTCTAGTCATAAGTCTCCATCACTCTAGCTCATCGCCTCACTCCATTCCAGATTCTCTTTCAGCCTCGCTTTCTACCTCACCACCTCGCTTCTCCTCTTGCCTCGGATACTTCGGTTTTATCCTCGCCCTTTATCTTCTTCGCCACCGGTATTCACCTTACTATTCCTATACTTCCTCGTCCCACTTCTCTTTCACTTAATTCTCACCCTATGCTTACTCTGAGTAAAACAAAAGAGTCTTCTAAAGTTGGTTTCTTGTCGCTTCTTGACTCGAGCCTCAGCTTATAAAGATGCCTTGCAATGTTCTACTTGGCATCATATGCTTGAAGAAGTTCAGTTCTTCACACTCAAAAGACTTGGTCTCTTGTTCCTTCTTCTCCTCATCAAAATGTTGTTGGTTGTAAATGGGTTTTTCGAATCAAACGGAATTCTGATGGCTCAATTGCTAGGTACAAATCTAGACTTGTTGCTAAAGGTTATCTTCAAGAGGCTGGTGTTGATTTCTTAGACACCTTTAGCCCTCAGAGCTGCAACCAACCATCCTGTCTTTCTTTTGTCCGCTTCTTCACTTTAATTGACCATTAAACAGTTAGATGTTTCTAATGCCTTTCTTAATGGCAAGCTTGAAGAAGAGGTCTTCATGGCTCAACCACCTGGTTTTGAAGATCCTCAGTTTCCTACTCATGTGTGTCGGTTAAACAAGGCTCTTTATGGTCTTAAACAAGCTCCCCGAGCTTGGTTTTCTACTTTTTCTTCTTTTCTGCTTCAACTTGGTTTTCTTCCCAGTCATTGTGATAATTCCCTGTTTGTTCACTCTACTGATACTACTCTTACTTATCTCTTGGTCTATGTTGATGACATTCTTGTCATCGGGAGTTCTTCTTCTCATATTCATACTTTAATCTCTCAGCTTAATTCTGTTTTCTCTCTTAAAGACCTGGGTTCGCTTTCCTTTTTACTGGGTATTTCTGTCACTGCTTCTTCTTCTCGTTTGTTCTTATCTCAGTCTCATTATGCTTCTAAATTACTTCAAAGAGCCGGTATGACCGAATGTAAGCTCCGCACCTTCTCCTCTTAGTTCTTCTTCTTCTTCTTTATCCATCCGTCTTCTCCAATTTTTCCAATCCCTCACTGCATCAAGTCTTGTTGGTGGTTTGCAATATTTGACAATTACTCGCTTCCGATTTGGCCTTTTGTCAGAATCAGCCCACAAGATCTTCAACATCCTTCTCAAGTCGACTTTTGCTAAAGTTAAACGCTTCTCGATTTGTTCAAGGCACTTTGTCTCATGGTTTGCATTTTTCTCCTAGTTCCTTTGATATTCATGCCTTTTCCGATGCGGATTACCGGTGATCCTTGTGATCGACGCCTACCTCTGGTTTTTGTCTCAGATCCGGTTCAACCGTTTCTTGATCATGAAGCAATTACGGTGGCTCGGCCTTCATCGGGTCAATACCGTCCATGGCTCAAGCCGCTACCGAGGTGTCTTCTACAAATGTTGCCGCATGATATGCATCTTACTTCTTCGCTCCAAAGGTTTTGGTGTGATAATTTGTCCGCCTTTATCTTTGGCTTCTAATCGCTTTTCATGCCGTGACAAAACATATAGAAATTGATTATCATTTTGTTCGGAAAAAGTGGTCGCTAAGCATCTTCTTATTCGCATGTTGCCTCTTCAGATCGATAGTCGATGTCTTCACTAAAGCTCTTCCTGTGAGCCGCTTTTTTCTCCAATCCAAGCTTGTTGCTCTTCCCAACCTCAAATTTTGAAGGGGGCTAATAACAGAGGTCGTATACTTCCCAATACTGATACTGATAATGCCGAGCACCAGCATAATGCAGAGTAGCAGTTGGTTGTGTTAGTTAGTATATGTGTAGGTTAAGAGTTTTAGTGTATCTTAGTCAAAGAGTTGTGTAGGTTAGCAAAACCCCTTAACAACCTTCAGTTAGAGGTTGAGGCGGTTATCAATTGTATATAAACAATAGCACTACTGAAAGAGATGTAATTTTTGATTTTCATATTTTCAGTTCAATAATATCCTTCAGATTCTGTTTCTCTCTTTGTTATCAGTTTCAACTACGGGAAGTTACGTACAATAGTACTTCCATTTTCATTTTTCTCATATAAGTCAATGTTAGGGGACATCAGAGAATAAGTTTGCAAGCATCCATATGTTAAAAGTAGGGAGGATATTTAGCGGGCGACATCACCTTGACTTTGATCTTTTATGTGCATTCCAAGCAAAAGACTGTAGTCCATGATGCCTTGATCTTCCAAAAACTTGCAATCATTCTTGATTTGCCTATAGAACAAATTGGACAAAAATCATTCAAAACCATGAATTCATGTTTCAGGGGCAAGAAATTTTTTTGACATAAATCCTCCAAACCTATTGCTTGTTGGTATCTAAAATGCATATTTACAAGACAGGAGATGAATCAAATCAATCCAGAACATTACAAGAAAATTCCTGAAATTATTCGTGTCAAGGAAATTGTCAAATGGTAACATACCTTCCCTACGTTAAAAATGCCAACAAAAAAAAAAATGTGATGCAAATAAAAGATTTTTATAGAAAAATGGGCTTCAGAAGTTGGCCAACAGTTTGCATAAAATCTGAAAGCTCACAAGGATTTTTTTTTTATCATTATTATAACATACTCAAATGACTTGAGTAATGCATTGTCATAATAAACATAAAAATTGAGTTCCCTTTTGCTTCCACAAATCTATTTCCTGAGATCAAACAAAATTCCAGTTATTAACTAAGAGCAAAAAACAAGGGTTCTCTACCTTTATTACCCACAATCAAATTATCAATTTTCAATCTTTATGTATTTAATTATTTATTTTTAGTTACTTTGCAATGAGGGTAATGATAAGCGAGACCAATAGAGTGATAAACTCACGCTAAAAGTTTATGACGGGTCAAGGGCTCGAGATAAAAGAGAAAATCAAGATCCAAATCCTTAAATGTGGCTCTGTCATGATCTTCTGCTTTGCTGATGGTTCGACCTTGTGATGAACCTTTCAGATCATAGCACCTATGTATGTACAGATCAGACTGTAATACATTTTCCATGACAACAAAGTAAACCTGTGGCCATGTAAAGTGGTTAATTGAAGCACGGTAAATAATTCAGCCTAGGGGGAATGAATTACTACATCAGATTAAAAACAAAAAAAATTATATACCCTCACAGTAAAAGCATCAAAGAAATTCAATTTCATCACGTTTACCTTTAGACCTCCAATTGGCCTCACAGCATGAAGTCCATACAGCTTGATCAACAAGGACGCTCCATATTGTTCAACATGGCGCAAGTAGTTTGGAAGCATTTCACAGAGCACCTAAATAGAAAGTAAACTCACTTGAAGTGCTAAAAAATTATAGAGAGAATTGCAAATAAACAAGTACTCAAAATAATTGCATTTTCATAAAGGTGCAAGTGGGTGCGAGTGAGAGCTGTATACTTTCACTTGCACAAGACACAGGCCCACTTGCACCTCCTTGAAATTGCAATTATTTTGGAATTCTCCCAAAATTATAACCCAAGATTAAGAAGCAAATGAACACTCTCAATGCATATTAACGTCCTCTTATTTTGTTAATTTTTAGCGATTTTGATGTAGAGTAACTATACATGACACCTACAAATCCATTAGCGAATATCAAATCCATTAATGAATATCTTAAATAAAAAATATGACACCTACAAATCCATTAATGAATATCTTAAATAAAAAAAAACTCTTGGCCAGCATAGATATGTATCGTTAGAGAATGTTGTTTTAAGATGTGTCAACAATAACATCACTTTTCAGTAATATCATTCTCAAATAAAATAAAATAAACTCTTTCTTGAATAAATATCATAGTTATAAACTTCATAAGTCACATGCTAATAAATAGGCATTTCATTTAGCATGTAATTCTACAATAATTCTGGACTTATCAGTGTGCATGAGAGATGTTTGGTTTGGAGTTCTCAAAAATAATTTCCAGAGTTTTATATTTTTATTTTAGTGAATTTTTTAAATATTTTAATATATATATATATATATTTTTAATAACTTTTAGATCCATTTAATCTAGATGCACTTAGAAAGTACAAAATTTGTACAAAAAATTTTAAATATTCATTGAATACAACAAAATACAAAAATGTAGTGAATTTATGTATATATATTTTAAATTTTTGAAAGATTTTTGCTCAAATTTCGTACTTTTTACACGTATCTAGATTAAGTGAATATAAAAATAAAAAAAAATTATTAAAATATTAAAAAAATTCACTAAATATATATATATATATGGATTGAAAACTTTTAAAATTGTTTTTGAAAATTCCAAACCAAACAGAGATCATTAAAGCAATACGCGGAGTCGCAAACTTTCGTTTTTTTATTACCTTCACTTCAGATTGCCTCAAGGTCTTGATCACAAATCGATCATCCTTGGACCTAAAAAGCAGGGAACCGCTTTTTCCAGGTGAAGAAATCTCCATTAAAGTCTCATGGCCACAGACTGACAGCATATAATCAGCATAATCAATATTTCCAAGCTCTTGTAGATGTCTGAGGAATAGAGGCTAAATCAGCTCTTTCTTCTTAAAATTTCAAATTTGATAGTTTTGACAGACATGAAACAATTGAGCTTCATAAGAACAAGTATCCAGTGGATTCTCCAAAGTTAATGTTTCAGTGTAAATATAAAGATGTGAATTCATATCCTAAATTCATAACTTACAGAAAGATACAAACGAAAGCACTTAGCACTCCACTGTAAAACCTAATAGGAACGCCAAATCATGGTAAGCCTATATTAGATTAAATGTTCCCATAGTGTTATGTGAAATAATTAGATAAAACCGAATAGGAATGCCCAACCCAAAATGAAAAGGAAAAACTTCGTCAATTAAAAAAAATCCTAAAAATGAAATGTAAATAAAAACTCAACACCGCAGACAAGAATCTTTCCACCGAAAGTCAAGAATTGCGTGCTCGGGGAAGACTTTAGGTTCATTTAGAATATTGAATCCAGTACTTTGGGTCGATTTGAAGTCATTAGGTGAGAGTTCTTCTTTGGCAATACCGTAACGCCTAACTAAATGCCTACAAAGTAAAAAAGGTATAATAATTTAAAAGATGATATTCAACAAACAAAAAAATTTTAAAATAGAGAAAGTACTCAATTAATAATCAATTATTCAGTTATTTGGATAAACTATAACTTAAGTTTATAATTAATATTCCACAAACATTCATGACCAAGAGCTTGAAAAACTATTAAAGTGAGCCATTGTCAATGACTCAAATCCATAAATACAAGATTTTGAAAAAGCCATTTCTTTTAATTTATCCATCAGTGGAGAGGGTAGACAATAACCTGATTCCAAGCTGCAGTGCCTGCAGTATTTCATAATTCATGTGATTTCTGCAGATTAATACTTCAAGAATATTTGGCTTATCATCAAGACCTCTCTTTGTTTAACACCAACCCCAGTTTTGTAAACGCAATAACTTAAATCCAGAAGAACTTGATACAAAATGCCCATGATCAACATTTTCAACTCTACCTACAGTATTCTGGTGTCCGTTATATGTCTTATCAATAACGTCAAACTTGCAACACAACTCATCTCTAGAACTCAATTTTCGCTTTTCTTCAAAATCAAACATAAGAAAACACTTCTCCAAAGTCTTTATATATACTGGCATATGCTTGCATAATCTTTTCTCCCTGAATTTTGTGTTTCTAGTCATCCACCCCACTCAAAACCATCTCAATCTCCAACGAAAGACTGCCAAATTCGAGTATGTAAGTTCCCAAGGAAATCAACTAACAAGTCACATTGGAAAGCATGTACATACCTAACTCCCCAACAATTACCTTGGAACAAACGTTAGCTACGCCTAAATGGCCAACATGGTACAACAAAAAATTCTTCCTACATTCATGACGTGTATGCAAGCCAAGACAACCTGAAATTAACTTTTGACATCAAAGCACAACATAGTTATAATCATAGATGGATACCTCTAGCTATATAAAATTAAAATAATGACCCTTTTTACCTAAGTTATAATCATATCAATACTTCTAGTCTTGATATGAAACCATATAATTGGATTCATTATAAAAAATTTAACCTTATATTCCAACTCTTTTATTTTAAGAGTTCTTCCCTAATATGCTTTAGTTTCTACAGAGTTTCCCAATCTATAAATATCTAATGAAAGCAACTATTAAGAATCCCCTTCACTGTCTCTCTAGCTAACTTTAACAACTTATCTATCTAATAAAGTTCCATGTCCATAGCAAAAAGTCTAAACACTAGTTAAAGGCCTGGATTAGCATGTTAATTAATTAATTAAAATCATAATTTTTGAATTCATGTACTCTCAAATTCCATATTGAACAGTTGCTAGTCAAAGGAAAACAAATACTACATTCAATTTGTAAGATATATTCCTCCTCATCTTTATCAGGACTACGCAGTCACATCACATGTGATCAAACTAGACTTGGATTCCATTGTCAAGGCAATCCAATTAAAAATAAAATAAAATCACTTATTCGACCCATGCAAGGGTTTCTTCATATACAATCATGACAAGATTAGATTATAAAACTATGGCAACATAATGCCTGAGGCTGCCGCTTAAGAGGGATTTGGAGAGGGTAAAATGTATGCAATTTCACCCCATTTTTTGAGAAACTGTTTTTGTGACTTGAAACCAGTGCTAGGGATGCTTATAAAATGTGAGAACTGAACATTTATATAAATCATTACACATTTGGAATCGAGGGGCTGCAGTGGCATAATCTAAGAAGCACAGACGTGAACACAGATGCAAACATAGACAAGGGATATGATGATTTTAAAAACAGGGGGACACAGACACGGTAGGGACACAACAATAAAATATTGTTTGATATATTTTTATTTGCTATCTAAATTACATCCATAAACAATCAAAATTAACAAAAACTTGCATGAATTTGACATTTAAAAAAAAAAAAAAAAAAAAAAACTCAATTTTAAATTAACACTTATCATTTATATCATTTTTATGGATGATCAGTATTTAAATCTAAGCAAAAAATAATAAACATTCAACATCCAAAATCCAAAATCCATCAAAAACACTAAAGAAAGAGGAAAAAAGAAACTAGTTGGCGTCCCCAATGTCCTTGCCGCCGACATAGCTACGACACTTATTTTGACAGGTCAATACTTCATAAGGCATAATTAGTTACAAATTCAAATTAGAAATCAAAATTTTAAAATCCCAAAAGAAATCTAAATCTTAAATACAAAAGAGAGAGACCCACGAAATAATTTCTCCCAAAATTATAAAGAAAACCAAAGTGAGTATCAATCAAATCAGAAGATTAACTACCCACATCAAGAAAATGCCAACACAGACAATAATTTTCAAAGGTCAATAAAAATGGGAGATTACTATTCAAGATTCAAAGCAACAGTAAAAGTCTGCCCACCCATCAAAAGAAAACAAGCATATACAATGAATACGATGACGGAAACATCAAACAAACAACAACATAAAGAACAACAAAAACCAAGACCTAACATTCAAAGAATGAATACCTCTATCAGGTGCTCTGTGAAAAACATCGACTGTTTTTTTTTTTTTTTTTTTTTAATTTTATTTTATTTTATTGTCATTTACGCGTGGAAGATTTGCCGGGTACCCTCAAATTGGCAGTTGGACAGACTCATGAACTTTTCGCGCCATAATTGGTTAGGGTTTTTAGGGAAAGAATAATACTTGAGACCCCCTTTTGGGGTCACCCCCTCACCCCCCCATCTGTCACGTGGCAGGTGGTGATTGGAGGAGCAGGAAAAAAAAGAAAAAGAAAAAGAAAATGGGACCAATGAGAGAGAGAGAGGGGGTCAAAGGAGTTGGGAAAAAAGGAGAGATGAATCATTACTGTTAGGGAAAATGTCCATGTGGAATTCATTACATTTTTTAATTTTGAAAAGTGGGTTAACGTATTGGGAGATTGAGCAATAAGTCTAATATTTTATATTTATAATTCATATAGTGAGTGTTTGAAATGTTTTAAATAAGTGTACTTTTTGACTTTTTAATTAAAAAAAATAGAGAAAAAAGATGTATGTTTAGGAAAATTTTTTGACTTTTTACGAAAATATATATAATAAAATATTATAGTAAAATTGAAATGATTATTCTACTCTTGTTGACCTTTTAACTTTTAACTTTTTGACTTTCGGGTTGTTAAGAGATTGTTTGGGGTGTCTTAAATAAGTGTACTTTTTGTCTTTTTAGACTAAAAAATTGAAGTTAAAAATATGAATGTTTGGGTTAACTTTTTGACTTTTTATGAAAAAATGTGTAATAAAAAATTGTAAAAATTGATTTGTAGGAAAAAATTCAAATTGGAAGTTGTGCAACCGTAATTGTTGACTTTTGGTGAATAGTGTTAACTTTTTAATTTTTTGAGTAACTTTTTTGTCTTTTTATCTTTTTTGAAAGATCCCAAACTTGTCCTAAATGCAAAGGGCAAAATATTTGCCCTATAGCTTCCCCCACAAGCTTTCAAAATAATACTCTTTAAAACCTATGGGCCTCGTTTGTTTTCAGAGGTAGAATGGAAGAGATTCATAGTGAGAGGATTAAGTAAAATTGTTTTTATTTTGATGATAGTTGTTAGTGTAGAAATTGTTAAATTATTTTTATATAAAATAATAAAACAAATAAAAAAATATAAAAAATTAAACATTAATATTTTAAAAAGAAATTCTAATATATAAAAAATAAAAAATAAAAAATTTCTAATCCTCACTATTTTTCTAATACCATCTCCACCTTCTTCATCTCAATCCCCCTTCCAACCTCCATCTATATCATCTCCTCCATCCTAATCCACTCTCCAACTCTACAAACAAACACAACACTAAAAAATCCCACCTCCATCCTAATCCCCTCTCATCTATTTAACCCCAAAACAAACAGGGTCATAGGCTTCCCTTACAAACTTTTTCCAAATAGTGTGGACTTTTTGACTTTTGGTGTAACTTTTTGGCTTTTCAACTTTTTTAGTTTATGTCAAGCCAACCCATAGTCTCATATATTTTTTCTTGCAATCCATTTAGTCCTTTTGGATGTATAATGACTCATATGTCCATCACATTGAAGTGTCACATTTAGAAAAAGTACACTAAAGAGTTTTTTAGTGTCACATCATACTTGTCACGTTAGAGTGTCACATTTGAGAAAAGTACATTAAAGAGTTTTTAATTTTTCTAAAGTGTCACATTATACTCGACACGTTGGAGTGTCACATGTCATATTTGGAAAAAGTACACTGAGAAGTTTTTAATTTTTTTTAGAATGTCACATCATACCCGTCACATTATTACGTTTGAGAAAAGTACACTAAGAAATTTTATTTTTTTTAAAGTGTTACATCATACTTCCCTTGTTGTCACATTTAAAAAAAGGACACTAAAGAGTTTTTATTTTTTTTAGAGTAAAAGCTTTGGAGTGTTATATCAATACCGTCATGTTGTCACATTTAAGAAAAGTACACTAAGGAGTTTTTAATTTTTTTAGAATGTCACATTGTTGGAGTGTCACATTACTACCTACCACATTAGAGTATTACATCATATCTGTTACATTAATAAAATGGTATAATTGTCCACCAAAACACTACTAAAATAAAAAATAAGACCACACGAAAAAAAAAAAAAAAAAAAAAAAAAAAAAAAAAAAAAAAACTCTCCACTAATAGGACTTAACAGATTAATAGAAAAACTTGGGACTAATTGAAGTATTTGTTTGTGAGATGAGATTTATTGATAAATATTATTTTTCCAAAATAAGTTAGAGAGATTTATTTATAAATCATATTTACAAGATTTATAGTCTAATAAGTTCACAAAATATTTTTGTATTCCACCTAGTCCCATACATTTAAATTTGGAAAATGTTTTGTAGCCCGAAACTCATTGCCTCGAATGGCTCGATTTTTGGAAATGACGTCGTTTTGACTTCTTTTTTTTTTTTTTCTCTTTCCCTTCCATTTCTGGTTTCTCTCTTAAAGGTTGAACCAAACCCGAACAAACAGAGAGAAAGAGATAAATAGAAAAGGAGGAAGAGAGGATACCAGAGATGACTTCGCCTACCGAATGGAAAGCCACAATCTAGACATATCGGAGACAGAGAGGGAGAATGGGTTTGATTTTTCTTTAAAAAATCACATCCCAGATTAGCTCCCAAAAAAAAAAAAAATGTTGCTGTTTTGGTCTTGTTTTTGCTCAAATTGCTACTATTTTGGTGTTGTTTTGCTTCTGTTTTGGTGCTGAAATTGGGGCTGTTTTTGTGCTAAAATTGAGGCTCTTTTTGTTGGAATTGGGGTTCTTTTTCCTCTTCTTCTTCTTCTTTTTTTTTTTTTTTTCCCTCTGTGTGTGTGTGCGCGTTGAATTTGCTGCTAAAATTGGTTTTGATTTTAGATTTAGATTTTGATTTTGATTTTGGGTTTTGATTTTGATTTTGATTTTTTTTTTCTCAGATTAGATTTTGGGGCTGTTTAATTTTTTTAGGCTCTTTTTTTTTTCTTCTTCTTTTTCTTCTTCCTCTAATTTTTCAGATTGCCCAGGAGAAAGGAAAAGAGAAAGTAGAGAGGGAAAAAAAAAACTACTGAAATTGGTTTTAATTTTAGATTTTGGATTTGGATTTTAATTTGGATTATTTTTTTCTTAAATTAGATTTTGGGGCCGTTTGGTTTTTTTGGGCTCTTCTTCTTCTTCTTCTTATTTTTATTTTTCTTCTTCTTTTAATTTTTCAAATTGCCTGGGGGGAAAGGAGAAAAGGAAGCAGAGAGGGAAAAAAAAAAAAAAAAAAAGAGGTCAAAACGACGTCGTTTCTGACAATCGAGCCATTTAGGGCAATGAGTTTTTCCAACTACCCAACAAATTCGTTTAAATTTATATTTCAATAGGTCCTTTTTTTCATATTAGAAGTATTATGTAGACTATTTTACCCTTATGAACTTTTATTATAATATATATCTACATTGGACCATATATTTAGGAGAGATAAAATTATTATTACATATATTTCATTTATGATATTGTGTGTGTCAATTTCCGACCACATTGCCAATCAAGCATTCAGCTAGAGAACACTGACAAAATAGATTAAGCCCGAACGACCTGTTACAAAAAGAAGAGATTCCGGCGGTGGTTCGTCCACCTGAGGTCACTCCGACGATCAAGTCAGTTATTTCTCAAAGATAGCAAAAGTGTTTAACTCACTATTCAGAACATAAAAAGTATATCTTAGACCTATGAGGGTGCCTCCCTTTTATATCCAACACAAACCTAATCCCAATAGAAGCCTAGCTTCAATGGACTTAGGATTACTGCTAATCTTGGACTCCCAGTAGGATTGGGATAAACTTTCTAAGAGTCCTATCTTTACCCAAACTGAAGTCCTCTCCCATTCTAGGACTCTTGTCCCTTATCCGCTTATCTCGGATTCCGGTATCTTCGCAGATAACCTCGACCTTACCGAAATTACCTCGGTTTCATGACCAAGATACGGCACCTCATTGGGTACTTCGTGCCACCTCCTACCACGTGTTGTCATTCAAAAAATATGTCCCCACAACTGCCCCCTAGGCTCTATTACCTTGACATCCTAAGGTGATGGAACCTATATCGTTTCTTCCATTTAGCACGTCGGCTAAGCTCGCTTTGTCCTTCACTATTTTCCAAATCTTGGTAATATGCTAATCTCAGCAATATTTTGCGGATACTTCTTTAGAAATAACTTTGGCTTAACTTCAACTTGTAAATTGTTTAAAATTTCAACAAGTGTTAAACCAATTTTCTTTCAACATAATCTCGGTTTAACTTCAACTTGTAAATTTTAAATTTCAACAAGTGTTAAACATGACTTCAGTTTAACTTCAACTTGTAAATTTAAATTTCAACAAGTGTTAAACACATCATCGATTTAACTTCAACTTGTAAATTTAAATTTCAACAAGTATTAAACTAATCTTAGCTTGTAAATTCCAACTCCCAAGCATCATTCTTCAGCCCACTCTTGAGTCATATACTACCGCTACTTATCTCGGCTATCTCCGGATTTCAGCCTCTTTGGTGCATTACTTCCAGTGTCATTGTGAGTCCTTTTGGACCTCCCTTCATTGGTCGTGTCGAAATAGAGTTCCTTCTCCTGAACATCCCGATGTTCTTTGGTGCAGGTTTCTTTTGTTCGACGTGTCTTCTGGGATTCTTCATGCCCGACCTCCCGCGAAGGCCGGTAAGAATGTTCCTTGGTTCCGCCATGCTGGGAGACTACAGGAATAGTTTTATGTCCCCATTTCTGGGCATCTTTCTTGGGCGTTGGAATTGGTGTATCTTGTAGCAGGAACGGTGGCTGCATGACGTTGTTCCGTATCATGAAATTGACGACCGTTTGCAGGTCGTCCAAATTGTCCGCCATTCCCTTCATCTCGTCGTCCCTCCGCAGGCATCTATCTTTCTATACCTGGAGATCGTCCTCGTTATAATACTCGCTTCGGTCTGATTTCTTTGGCACGTCACCTTCCTAGTCGACGTCCTTTTCTGCGTGATTCTTATCACGAGTCTTTTCGTTGCAGTTGTCTTCTTCGACGTCAAGGTCAATATGTTTCCCACTCTCAGTAGGGGTGTCGTCTCTAACCTTCTATTTCTGTTCGTCGTTGGCCATCTATTCTCCTTTCTTTCCCACAGACGACGCCAAATTGTGTGTGTCAATTTCCGACCACACTGCCAATTAAGCACTCAGCTGGAGAACACTGACAGAATAGATTAAGCCCGAATGACCTGTCACAAAAAGAAGAGATTCTGGCGGTGGTTTGTCCACCCGAGGTCACTCCGACGATCAAGTTAGTTATTTCTCAAAGATAGTAAAAGTGCTTAACTCACTATTCAGAGCATAAAAAGCATACCTTAGACCCATGAGGGTGCTTCCCTTTTATATCCAAGACAAACCTAGTCCCAATAGAAGCCTAGCTTCAATGGACTTAGGACTACCGCTAATCTTGGACTCCCAGTAGGATTGGGATAAACTTTCTAAGAGTCCTATCTTTACCCAAACTGAAGTCCTCTCCCATTCTAGGACTCTTGTCCCTTATCCACTTATCCCGGATTCTGGTATCTTCGCAAATAACCTTGGCCTTGCCGAAATTACCTCGCTTTCATGACCAGATACGAAAGCACCGGTACTTCGGGTATCTCGCCACGTGTTGTCATTCAAAAAATGTCCCCACAGATATATATATATAATATTGTATATAAATATAGAAGATTATTATTTTTAGTATTTTCTTTGTCTCAATGTGAAGATTCATATGATCAAAGATCTTTCTTCACCATTATTTTACAATAAAATTCTGCCATTTTAAGAACATTTGGAAGAGAATGTTAGTTATACACGTACACCAATAATAGAGATGATGATGGACTCGCAACACAGATGATGGTAAACCGGCGATGAAAAATTATTTTTTTGCCATTGTTATAAATAAACAATAATCTCTTCTTCGATTTGTGTAGTCAATGATATTATGTAGTTTATTTGTCGGTTATGCGTAAATGATTATATACAGATTTTTTTAAAAATGTGCGCCAACATATATGAACTATTTGATGATTTTTTATATATTGTTTGATGATTTTTTATATATTGATTGTTACTATACCGTTTGGTTGAGCAATCATTTTTATTTCCATTGAACAATTGAAACAGTTAATTTTTAGTTTTTTAATTTTGTTTGTGTTTTCACATTGCAATGTGAATGTTCACATTAGTATGATTTTAGTTTTTTTAAGACTAATTGTATGTTAATTATAAACTATGAACATTCACATTATATTTTGGTATGAATTTTATTTTTTCAATGTGAGAGGGTAATTTATACCTAAATTGGGCCGAGCTGGGTAAATGGGCCGTTCTTTGGGCCACAATAAGAAGGGCTGGATGAAAGGGGCTTGTAGTTAGCCCGGTCCCAGTGAGCCCTATTGTTATCTCAGTCCCAGAGAGCCCTCTTGTTATCCCGGTCTGAAAGAGCCTTGAAGTTAGTCCGGTCTAAGAAAGCTTTGCAGTCAGCACCGGTCACCATACTCAAAGTTAGCCCGGTCATAGCGTAGTATGGTTAGCTCGGTCAAGACCTTGCTATTTGCTAGCTCGGTCTAAGCATACCACGGTTTGTATAAGAGGAACTGAGGTAAGGGCAGTGAAAGGAAGAACCAAACTAGATATAGTTCGGTCTACTGGCCAAGCTTCAAGATAGCCAGGCTTACCTCGGTCATATTGACATCCAACCATGGTAAAGCCATCTCACTTGGCTTAAGCAGTGAGGGGGGTGTTGAAGGATAAGTATTATCTTTCAGGAGTATGACTCCTAGAAGGACTCTACATGGAGGAGTAATAGTCTTACTAGGATTGTGCCACGCGGAACCTATAAAAGTTCACAACATCACCTATGAAGAGGTAACACAACCCTGATTCCCGAATACACAGAGCTTTTGTCTATTTGTCTATTTCTGCTGACTTAGGCATCGGAGAGGTATCCGGCACACACCCGCCGGCTAGCTCACGTTTGTGTTTTCAGGGAGTAAAGCGACCTCGTACGGAGGAGCACAATCTTGATCAACAGGATTATACGAGAACAATATTTCGTGCTCGTACAATTGGCGTCGTCTGTGGGAATAAACAAAAAGAGCAAACCTCTTAATCAAGTTATCCTTACCAATTGGAAGTAATGGCACACAACGAAGAGTTGCCACAGTCTGCCATTGACAGACAAACCCCAGAAAGAGGCAAGAGGCGCGAAGGTTTACCTCCTGTCCCTTCCATGGCAAACTTGGAGCCCCAGCGACAGAACGCTCGGAGGGCTCCAAGGGGGAGGCGGAACAACAGCCCCCGTCGATCTCAAAGTCCTGAAAGGCAGAGGCGAAGAATCGACCCTCAAGCTCTGGAGGATCGTGTGAAAGAACAGGATGAATTAATAAGGAAGATGACGGCAGATATGGAAGCCATAAAACGCCAGATCAAAGGGAAAATAGGTGGCGACAGGAGAGGGGTGTAAAGGTAACACGCCCCATCTCCACTTAGAAGAACGCAGTAGGCATATCGTGCCATCACAAGCAAAGAGTAGAAGCCTCAGGACAGGCGACACTCACCCAGACTTCTAACTCGCTACCTGTGTCTGGGAGGACGAGATCTGAGAGGTCATACTCAGAAGGAAGCACTTATCGGCGCTCACGCACGCACCAGACGTCATCCAGACAGACGGAGTTACTAAGATCGTCTGACTTACGAACTGTGCTAGAAGAAATGGCACGATGGAAGGAGGATGCCAGGGCGCGCGACCCACACAGAGTTTCTGCCTTTCAGTGGTTGGCTCCTCGGACGCATGGAAGCATCGAGGTAGGAATGCCAATATCAGCCTCTATTTACTTAACCTACTTGACAAACCATTAGCAAGGCTACAGACCTCGCTTATTCGCTCCAAAGAATTGAGAACGCTCTTACCTTCCTACCCTACCCCAAATTCACCACGTATGAGGGAAAGACGGACCCCCACTCGCACTTGAGCCACTTTCGTCAGGTTATGAATGTATATCGACGAAACGAGGCTTTGATGTGCATCCTATTCCCATCCAGCCTTGGCGACCTAGGATTAACCTAGTTCGAAAGGCTACCAGAAGGCAGCATCGCCTCCTAGGCACAACTAGCAGAGGCGTTCGTGACAAGGTTCAGGATGAACACCAAAACGCCAGTGGAGATCGACCAGCTTCTCTCAATAGACATGGGCGACAAGGAGACATTAAGATCCTACAATAGTCGCTACTGGGAAACCTTCAACCAGATTGGGGATTGCCCTACCAAACTCGCCATCACGCAGTACAAAAGAGGTCTTCCAGTTGGGAACAAGCTGAGGGACTTAATCACCATGACGCCACCCCTCACAATGGAGGCCTTAATGGAAAGGGTATACCAGCACATTCGGGTGGAGGAGGATGACGCCCATGCTAAAACGAAGTCTGGTACAACCGCAATGCCAGATAAAAAGACCTCGGCAAAGGTTAATACGGTAGAGCGTCCAAGCAGAAACGGACGAGGCAGGCGAGACAACGAAGAGGACCGAGATAAAAGATGGCTGAGAGTCCGCACTGCCATTACCATGGTATTCAAAAAACCAATCTATCGAATTCTAAGCGAGATACGCGATGAACCTTTTGTCAGATGGCCAGCTAAGCTAGGAGAAGCGCAAAAGGATTATGACGAAAGATCTCGGTGCACCTTCCATAAGGAAAAGAGGCACTGCACTGAAAATTGCACACCATTGAGGCAGCATCTGGAGGAGTTGGTGACGGCCGGTCATCTGGACAAGTACATAGAAGGAGGGACGTAGCCAGCCCCCTAGGACTACGACCACCCAAACGGAATGCCAATTGACGCCCCACCTTAAGGCGTGATCAACGTAATCCATGGGGTATTCGAACCTAAGTGCATATACGAGCTCAGGAGCATGATAAAGAAGGCTGAGCACTTAAGGGAGGTACTAAGCGCCCAACCTACCATCAAAAAAGGGAGAACAGAAGCCACGAACGTCATATCTTTTTCAGATAGAGACTTGGCGAGGATATCGCCTCACAACGATGCATCGTCGCCACTCGAAAGTTAAGGATTTTGACGCTGCCGGATTTTGATTGACCAAGGGAACTCATGTGAGATAATGTACTATGAAACATTCAAACAATTGAAACTAGAAGACAAAGACTTGGCACCTGCTGTATCTCCCCTGATTAGATTCAACTCAATGCCAGAATGGCCAGTGGGCAAGATAATCCTCCCAACAGAGGTGAAGCGAATCTAAACAAGTGGAATTCTGGGTATTGAAAGTCCCTTCCACTTACAACATAATCTTGGGAAAAACATGGTTACACGCCATGAGATCAGTAGCATCATCCTATCATCAAGTAATGCAGTTCCCCAACGAAGCTGGAGTAGTAAAAGAGGTCTTTGGAGACCAAATTATGTCCAAGCAATGCTTCGTCACTGTAAATGGCAGCCGTGCTGCCAAAGGATTTGTTCAGATGGTGGAAGAACCAGAGAGCAATGAATTGTTCGCGGATGTTGGCAAAGCCGCTCAGCAGAAAGAAGTGGAAGACTTGGTACAGGTAAGAATAGATGAAAAGAACCCGGATAAGTTCTTTTGCTTGGCTCATCTATGTCCAGCACTGAGAGAATAGAGGTCATGGAATTCCTGATCTCCAACATCGAAGTGTTCGCCTGGACGCCGTATGACATGCCAGGCATTGACCCAAGCTTAATCTGTCACCAATTGAACGTCCACCCAGCTGCCAGACCAATCATTTAGCGCACTCGCAGATCGGCACTCCACCACGCCGAGATAGTAGCGGAAGAAGTAGAAAACCTGCTAGAAACAGGAGCTATCAGAGAGGTGCACTACCCCAGATGGATCTCCAATACAGTTGTGGTGCTAAAGAAGAATGGCAAATGGCGTGTCTGCGTCGACTACAAAACAGTCAACAAGGCATGCCCAAAAGACAGATTTCCCCTACCGCGGATAAACCAACTAGTAGACCTAACAGCGGGGCACAACCGGCTTAGCTTTCTTGATACGTACAGAGGCTACCATCAGATCGCTATGTATAAACCAGACCAGGAGGTCACATCTTTTACCACACCAAGAGGACTATACTGCTACAAGGTCATGCCCTTTGGTCTAAAGAATGCAGGGGCAACATTCCAACGGATGGTCACTAAGATGTTTGAACCATTGTTAGGCAGAACAATGGAAGCTTATATCGACGACATGGTGGTCAAGAGCAAGGATGAGAACGACCATTTCAAGGACCTAGGTGAGATGTTTCAGATCCTCAAGAAGCACACGTTACGCCTCAATGCGTCTAAGTGTGCATTCGGAGTAGGATCTGGCAAATTCCTAGGCTTCTTGGTGACCAACCGGGGTATAGAAGCAGACCCCTCTCAAATCAAAGCAATTCAGGATCTGGAGAGGCCAAACACAGTAAAAGAAGTGCAAAGATCTCACCGGCATGGCAACAGACTCAACCGATGATAAGCCGGTCGCCGACAGATTACGCACCATTTTTTCAAGCATTGAAAACCAAGTTCGAGTAGGACGAAGAATGCGACCACGCTCTGGAAAGCTTGAAAGAATACATGTCTTCTCCACCACTACTTGTGACCCTAATACCTGGAGAAGAACTCTTCAGACTGGCAGCTTTACAAAGACGCAATTAGTGCAGTGTTGGTTCGAGCGGAAGGAATCCAACATCAACCCATCTTTTATGTCAGCAAGACATTGTTGGGCGCCAAAACAAGGTACTTGCCACTGGAAAAACTGGCATTGGCCTTGATGATGGCCTCAAGGAAGTTGTCGCACTACTTTCACGCCCACACCATAGTCGTCCTCACAACTTTTCAATTAAAAGCTTTGTTTGAGAGGGCGAACTTTTATGGGCGAATCTTAAAGTGGGCAGTAGAGTTAGGACAATTCGACATCAAGTTTCAACCAAGAACTGCGATAAAGGCTCAAGCTTTGGCAGACTTTGTCGCAGAATTCACTCCAGGAAGTCATCATATCTGCCCAGTCGACCTGACTGAAACAACCGAACTAGGGATAGAAGTTGACGCCGGAATAACGCTACCCCCGACAAAGTTACAGACAGACGCAAGATGCACTGAGAGCAAAGTGGGTGAGGAAGAAGCAAACCATGCTACACCAAGTCAAGACTCACCAACAAATAAAGACTTGGTACAATCAGATAGCGAGGGGCGAACAGAAAGCATGAACATTGAAGAAAACACTAGCAACACTGTTGATCCCAAGGCATCATCTGATCCCTCCACTTGCTGGAAGCTGTTCGTCGGAGAGATGTCGAAGCTCTTTGTGGATGGAGCATCCAACAGGCATGGAGCAGGACTTGGCATAGTCCTCATCTCACCAGACGGCCTAGTAGTGGAGCAAGCAGTCCACCTTGGCTTCCCTGTATCAAACAACGAAACGGAGTACGAAGCGCTTCTGGCAGGCTTAAAATCAGCATCCTACATGATGGCCATCGAGCTAATGGTGTACAGCGACTCACAGTTGATGGTAAACCAAATTTCAGGCGACTACGAGACAAAGGATAACAGGATGGCCAAGTACCAAGACTTAGTCAAAAAAGAGATCAAGAAATTTGAAGTAGTGCAGGTAGAATAGATTGGCAAGGAGGAAAACAGCAGACCGGATGAACTAGCAGGCTTTGCTTCAATGGCAGATACATCCATCCCTCATCCGTTGCTTATTGACTACTTACCAAGACCAGGCATTGAAGACCCTGAAGCAGAAGAGGTATGTTGAACCGAGCTAGGTCCTTCGTGGATGGATCCCATCATAATGTTCTTAAAAGACGGCGTCCTACTGGAAGAAAAGAAAGAAGCCAATAAAATTAGAGCAAAGTCGTAGCGATTTTGGCTCTCCCCATCTATGGCATTGTACAAGAAGTCATTCACAGGACCTTATCTAAAATGTGTCCACCCCAGCAAAGTGGAAGCATTTTTATTCGAGATACACGAAGGCGTATGCGAAAGCCACCAAGGAGGAAGATCGTTAGCTTACAGAGCCATTTCGCAAGGATACTGGTGGCCATACATGCAAGCAGATTCGGAGAAGTATGTGAAGAAGTGAGAGAAATGTCAGAAGTTCGCACACCAAATACATCAGCCAGCCAGAGAACTCCTACCATTGACAAGCCCATGGCCCTTTGCAATGTGGGGCTTGGACATAGTAGGACCACTTCAAACAAAGACCCGAATGTAAAGTTCTTCCTTGCAGCAACAGACTACTTCACAAAGTGGGTAGAGGCAGAAGCATTGGCATTAATCAAAGAGAAGTATGTGAAAAAGTTCGTCTGGCAGAATATCATCACTCGGTTTAGCATACCAAAAGCTCTAATATCGGATAACGGCACTCAGTTCAATGGTAGAATCTTTAGAGGCTTTTGTGAAAAATACAAGATAGAATTTTACAACTCTACACCGGCATACCCACAAGCAAATGGCCAAGCAGAAGCATCACACAAAGTGGTCTTGGATGGATTGAAGAAAAGATTAGAGAAAGCAAAGGGCAAGTGGGCTGAGGAGCTTCCCCACATGTTATGGGCTTACCGTACCACACATCCATGGCTTCATCGCTAAACACCCTTCTCCTTGGCCTATGACATGGAAACAGTAATCCCACTGGAAGTTGGCCTCCCCATAATTCGAAGTGAAAATTTTGATCCAGACTTAAATGGAGAAGTCATAGCATTTGAGCTCGATCTTGCGGAAGAAAGAAGAGAAAGAGCACTAGTTCACATTGCCTCGTATCTGCAAGAGTTGTCCAGAAAGTATAACAAAACAGTATATCCAAGGCAATTCAAAATCGGAGATTAGGTACTGCTCAAAGTGATGGGAAATACCTTGGTATTCGGAGATGGCAAGTTAGGGCCCAATTGGGAAGGACCTTACAGAGTGGTTGGGTTAGCCGAAAAATGGGCATACCAATTGGAAGACAAGGACGACAAAGCCATTCCTAGGCCATGAAACACTGCCAATCTCAAACTATTTTATTTTTAGCCTTTTAGTACTTATAATTTTTCTTTTTTTTTCGCAATAAAACAAGTAGTTTTCTTTTCAGCATAATTATTTTATTCTGTAAAAGTTGTTTTAGTAAGCTAGGGGCAACAAAAACAGAGTTGGCCGAAATAATCAACTTTGTCCTCTCCTAAGCCCAGGACAAGGATCCAGGCTGCAGGAAGTTTGGCAGGAAAAATCAAACACTTTACTCTAGGTTGGCAGGAAAAACCAACTTAGAGGTTGGTCGAAAACCAACACCCTCCTAAGCCTGTGATAAGGATTCAGATCACAGAAGTTTGGCAGGAAAAACCAAACACTTTACTCTAGGTTGGCAGGAAAAACCAACTTAGAAGTTGGCTGGAAAAACCAACACCTCTCCTAAGCCCAGGAGAAGGATCCAGGCTGCAAGACGTTTGGCCATAATAACCAAACACTTAACTCTAGGTTGGCAGGAAAAACCAACTTAGAGGTTGGCTGGAAAAACCAACACTTGGTGCTCTTCAGCCGAGATAAGGATCAAGGCTGAAGAGTGGTTGGTCGAGAAACCAATAAGAGTTATACTTCAAATGAGATAAGGATCTAGTCAAGAGGTTGGTCGAAAACAAACACTTATTGTTCTTCAGTAGAGATAAGGATCTAGGCTGAAGAGGTTGGCAGGTATGACCAGATAGATTGCAAAATTAAGACCGAGATAAGTATCTCGGCCAGAGAATGTTCAGGTTTCAGTAAGAAAGCAAGTACAAGTATGGAAATAAACCGAGATAACAGTTGGAACAAAAGAGATTTCATTGATCATGCAAAGTCAAAGTACAAGGAGATGGGGCTGTCTTGCCATAATTCTTGTCCAAAAAGTAAAGAAGAAGAAAAATACAAAATCAGGCAAATAGGTCATCAAGATCAAGATCCACAACTCCTCAACTTCGCTGGTTTGAGAGAACGACCTCGTCAGAAGGCGATCTCAGTTGGGAGCACGGTTTCAGTTAGTAGCTCGTTAGTCAAATCTTCCACCATTGGCTCCACCCGAGTTGCCTGTTTGGCAGGATCATTGACGACCGGGGTATCGTTGGGCACGGTTTCTTCATCATCTGAAGCTTCGGGAAATTGTTGCTGAGTGGTAGCAAGATACCGCCAAAGGAGCTCAGTATGAAATATTGAGGAGGATTGAAGACCTCGGTCTCAGGCCCATAACCGAGCTGTACCACAGCACCCCTCCACCCGCATTTGAAGAACAGGTCCTTCGCAGCTTCATATTGCTTGATGTACAGGGTTTCGCTCTCTTTAAAACCGCGGTCTTCCACGTCCCCCAGCTTCTTCTCAAGCTTTGTTATTTCGGCACTCTTTTTGCCTTCAAGCTTGGCCAACTCGCACAAGTATTTGTCTTTCATCACGGCGAGGGCTTTCTGTTTGTCAGCATTAGCCGAGGTAACTAGCCCAGCGAGACGCACTACCTTGGTCTCTAGGTCGGCCACCTTCACCGACATTTTCACTGCCGCTTTTCATTTGCCTCGCCATGGCTTGCCCGGTAGTTTTTCAAGTTCCAATACTCGCCAGAGTGATGTGGTTCTTTGTATGGCCGCAAAAGGATGGTAAGACACTTTTCAATATAACCGAAATTTGAAAGTTGGAAAAATTTCTTTAGAAAAATAAAGTAAGAGGGCAACTTACCAAAGACCATTGATTTTGTGGACGAGTGAAGGGCCTTCACTGGCCAGTGGTCGTGGTGCCTCATGTTGGTCGGAAGGCAAACACCTTTAGCGTGTTGAATGCCATCGTGGTCTTTTTTCATGACATCGAGTCGTAATCCGTGATAGCACTGCTCAAAATGATTTTTGGAGCCCACTTGGAGGAGGTAGCTTGGTAGTGCTCTTGCCAGGGCTCGTGGAGTTGTTTGTGGAACCATGGTTTCGTCTTCATCAACGAGGCATGGCTCGGTTGTGGAAGTCCGAGCACACTTGCTTGGCTGCGATGACAAAGGCTAGTGGGTTGGCAGAGCTACCACGGTTTCTTGAGTTTGACCGGTTGGTGGTACCTCGATCGGATTTGTTTCGGTCAGAAGGGCTCGCACGGCTCTCTTCTTGGCCATCTCTTGTTCGGCAGTTAGTGGGATGAGATTGATTTGGGGCAAGGATGGGTTTGGTTCAGGAGAGGCTTCTAACAAGAAGTCGATTCTTGACTTTCGCCTTCAGATCTATACGCCGCTCAAAATTCAATAGCTCGCCCAAATCCGTAGGATATCAGAGCTGCATGAAGAGTGGCTAAGTTGGGATAACTATCAGTGACTTGAGAAAGTTCAAATCTACAGAAAAGAAGAAAGACGGGTTAGTCGGGCTCAAAATATTAAGAGCGAGGTAAAAGAAAACCGTGGAATTCAACCGAGGTAACCCTACCGGCTACACCCTTGTTCCAATTTATTCTATGGCCAGGGATCTGGGCTTGGTGGTCTTCAAAATTTCCAGATACCCAGAAAAAATCATCATCGTTCACGTCTTTATCCGGAGTATCCTTTATTATTTTTTCACGCGCCTTATTCATAAGTAGTAAACCCACCATCTTCTACCGATCCTATGGAGTATTGATGAAAGAGCTCACCAGGCCGAGGTTAAGGCCAAATGGTGGTTTAGCTGCAATGCCGCTATTATACTGAGAGGAATTGGTAGAAAGTTGGGTAGGGCAGAGTTTGGTTTGCCTAAGGAATTCATAGAGGAGGGACTGTACAGGGAAACGCAAACCGCACTCTACGATTGAAATAACATTAAAAGGGACAAAGCCTTGCTTTCCCCAAGGAACGGTTTCTAGTTCGGCCAGGGAGAGGTGGACATTATCTGGAATTTGATAGTCCTTACGAAATTCGGCTATGGCCCCTGGTGAGTTTACTAAAAATCTATACTTCCTCATTTGTGGTTTAAGTTATATATAGATTAAACTGGGTGTAAGCTCAGTCGAAGAATGGTGCTGAGTAGCTCGGTTGAGCGCTCAAAAGAGTGCTTGGGCAACCTAAGTCTGCAAAGTGAAAAACAAAGGTGTTAAGCACAGATCGTTGGACCGTGCTAAAAGAAATAAAGGCAAGATAAGTGAAGTCCTAGCTCGGCTATGTGAGATGCTACCCAGTCCTAGCTCAGTTTAAGCTAGAGGCATTAGCCCGGTCGAGCCTTCGGGGCAGCATTTTTAGTTCAGTTTGAACTAAGGGAACTGGCTTAGCCCCAAGTATTAGCTCGGTCGGTCATTTAAGGTTTTTTAGCACAGTATCACGCAAACCTAATACGGTTCACTAGCTCGGCCAAGTCAAGTAAGCAGTACTAAGACTCGTTGAGATTACAAACAATAAAGTAAAGTTTTAGTCCGGTTATACAGTGATGCTAGGTTCATGCCTAAATACGAACAACTTCCTAGTTCGGTCGAAATATGATTTTGGATCAAAATTAGTGTTTCTCAGGTTATTCATGGAGTACCAGAGGTTCTACTACATGGTTTTTCCCAGAAATATTGAAGCAAAAGTAGAATATGCTTTGGAAAAACATACAAACAAAACATGCTATGTGTTGCAAAACAAGTGCGAAAATAACAAAAAAGAAGAGGATTCGAGTTCAAGTTGAAGAGTTTGAAGATAAGAGCAAGAAGAAGAACGGGCTTATGCAAAGGTAAAATGGGAAAGCAGAAGCTCAAGTAAGAGAGAAAGAGAATGAATAGTGCAAATGAAGGGTTTCAAAACAAAAGGTTTGATTTTGTGAAAAGGGCAGGAAAAAGGCGGGACTGTTCAAAATTCACGAGGTACGAAGACGGCGCGACAACTGTCTTGGGCCAATCGGAGCATGCCACATGTCATTAGAATGAGAAACGATTCAGTTACTGTGATTGAAGAGATGTTTTGACCGGACAGGTAGAGCCCGGTGTGAATTTAGCTTGGCTGGAAAGGCTAAAGAATTTTAGCTCGGCTGGAAAGGCTAAAGTTTTTTAGCTCGGCTGATAAAACAGGTAAATCCCTATCATGCTGCGCAGATGGAATTAAGGGGCAATTGAGAGGGTAATTTATACCTAAATTGGGCCGAGCTGGGTAAATGGGTTGTTCTTTGGGCCACAGTAAGAAGGGCTGGATGAAAAGGGCTTGTAGTTAGCCCAGTCCCAGTGAGCCCTCTTGTTATCTCGATCCTAGAGAGCCCTCTTGTTATCCCGGTCCGAAAGAGCCTTGAAGTTAGTCTGATCTAAGGAAGCTTTGCAGTCAGCACCGGTCACTATATTCAAAGTTAGCTCGGTCATAGCGTAGTATGGTTAGCTCGGTCAGGACCTTGCTATTTGCTAGCTCGGTCTAAGCATACCACGGTTTGTACAAGAGGAACTGAGGTAAGGGCAGTGAAAGGAAGAACCAAACTAGATATAGTTCGGTCTACTCGGCAAAGATAGCAGCTTACCTCAGTCATATTGACATCCAACCATGGTAAAGCCATCTCACTTGGCTTAAGCAGTGAGGGGGGTGTTGAAGGATAAGTATTATCTTTCAGGAGTATGACTCCTAGGAGGACTCTACATGGAGGAGTAATAGTCCTACTAGGATTGTGCTACGCGGAACCTATAAAAGCTCATAACATCACCTATGGAGAGGTAACACAACCCTGATTCCCAAATACACAGAGCTTTTATCTATTTGTCTATTTTTGCTGACTTAGGCATCGGAGAGGTATCCGGCACACATCTGCCGGCTAGCTCACGTTTGTGTTTTCAAGGAGTAAAGCGACGTCGTACGGAGGAGCGCAATCTTGATTAACAGGATTATACGAGAACAATATTTTATGCTCGTACACAATGGTTAGTTGTATATTTGTTATTTTTGTTACTATCTTTGTTAGTTGAACAATCATTTTTTTGTTACCATTAAACAATTGAAATATTTGATTTTTACTTTTTTGCAATTTTATGTTATATTTTCACATTGCAGTGTGAATGTTTACATTAGTATAAGTGTAGTTTTTTAACGATAGTTATATGTTAATTGTAAACTGTGAATATTCATATTATATTTTAATATGATTTTTATTTTTTTTCGAAATTAGTTGTATATTTGTTATTTGTTGTGAACATTCAGATGGTATTTTGGTATGTGTTTTGATTTTTTGAAGGTTAGTTGTATATTAATAGTCATACTGGTACACACATAGTGAGTACATAAAGATGTAAATATTCACATTAATTCTGTAATACAAATAGGTAGTTGTACCCAATGTTAATGTTCACACACTCATGTAATATTAAGTGTATGTATGTTTCGATGAGGAGATGTTATTTATCAGCATGCATTTGTAATGTGAAAGTTCACATCAACATTTAGTGAGAGATTTTCAAAAGATAGGCGATTTAGGATTTTGAGAATGTGAGAGATTTTTTTTGTGAAAAAATAGAGATATTGTTTTTCCTAGAATGAGGGAAAAATTTTCTCCATGAAATAAGAGAAATATTTTCTTCCTGGAATGAGGAGATTTTTCCTACAATGATGAGAAATTTTCTATATAGAATAAGGGATAGATTTTATCTATTGAGTAAGTAACTGTTATTATTTTTTATTGTGTATTAATTTTAAAATATAAACAAGAATTGGAAGGGTGATTTGGTTTTATTACACTAAATAAGACCTAATAGAATATTCAAAAAGAATATAAGTTAGATAGAATATAAGTTTTAAGAATATGATTTACTAAAAAAAAAACTCCCTTTACTATTTTTTTTAAATATGTGATTGTTGTAGGTTGTTTCCAAATAGTAGTGCAAAAATAACATGTGACATTGCTTATCTAAGTATTTTTATAAATAAAAAATCACAAAATATATTAAGTGAATCATTCCTTATTTCTCAATTAGTTAACAAAGATGGGCCAAATTGTCATATCCATAAAATTTTTAGCACATCATTAGTTTTGAAAAGCAACACGTGAAATAATTGGTCGTCGAAGCCTTTTTAAGAGGGAAATGTGGAGGCTTCAAGTGCACTTTAGCCCACTGGATTTCATAGCAAAAAAAATGGAGAAAAGCCCAAAGATCATTGAATTTGGGCTAGTTGGGCTAGTACATGAAAATTGGGCTTCCTTAATGTCAAGACCTAAAAAATAAAAAATAAAAAGGGTTGGCCAAGTTATTCATGAACCAGTTTTCGGTTCATTTACAAAATAAATGAGCTTTATGATTACAAAAAAAAAAAAAAAAAGAGTGTTTATTTTAAATTATATATAAAATGTATTTGTATTAATTTAGTGTATATATTTTTATGTTTGGTGTTTATGTAAATTTATATATATGATTGATGAAATTGATTATTAGTATGAGCATTTTTTTACGTTTTGTTCACAATTTTCTTATTTTCTCTTAATATACAAATTAATTTAAATTTACATTTTCTTTTCAAGTTCAACTTATTATGTAATTGAATTAATTAGAGCTAAGTTGGAACTCAATTAATTCTTAACAAGTTGAGTTCTAACACCCAAAGTCTAGTTCAACTCAATATGACTTGATTCATTTGTAGAGTTAATTGGTGTGGTCTTCACGTGGAATCATAGTAATCAACGGCTAAGATGTTTTGTGGTACAATGCAACCGTAGTGAATAATTTTGAGAATATTATAAATCAGTGATATTTTTATAAAATATTTATGAATTCATGAAAAAAAAATTATAATTTTAATTATTAAAATTGATAAAATTGTTCATTAATTTATATATATATATATATATTTTTTAATTTACACTAAAATTCACAATTTCTCGAATAATATTTCTCATGTAAAAATGGGTCACCCATGTGCATTGTTTAGTGCATATTTGTGCAATTTGTTGGTTCAAATGAAATGGCAACACACTAAATCATTTTACTTTGTAAATGGAAGTTGAATGTCTGCCATTCAGCTCAATGTTTGGCATTAATTTGTAGATGGACAAACTCCCTTCCCTTGCTCTGCACTCTCAATGGAACCCACTCGAACTCATTTTTCAAATTAAATTTATTAAGTACATTATTTATATAAAAATTTAGATTGATTAAATATTAATAGTCATAAAATTATATTACATTTGTCCTAGAAAAAGAAACTAGAAATGTGATTTTGAGAATAAATTATTTATTTTAAAAGGTAATTGTAATCTAATTATAAAATTACTGATATTCAATTAATTTATTTTTTATATAAATAATTTATTTGACGAATTTTACGGGATGAATAATTTGAATACTAGAGGTGAGTGCAAGGTGGACCATGCCAAGAGGGTACAAGAACGGTGCTATGTCTTGGGATATGACTGTGGCTCTTTACTCTTAGGCCTTGTTTGTTTTGGGATGTAATAGATGGGAAGGGATTGTGATGGAGGTGGTGTTATTTAGTATTGTGTTTGTTTATAGAGTTACAGAAGGGATTAGAATGGAGGAGGGGATATAAATGGATGTTAGAAGGGGGATTGAGATGGAGAATGTGGAGGTGGTATTAAAAAAATAGTGAGGGGATTAGAATTTTTTTTTATTTTTTATATATTGAAATTTTTTTTAAAAATATTAATATTTAATTTTTTATATTTTTTATTTGTTTTATTATTTTATATAAAAATAATTTAACAATTCTTATACTAACAACTATCATCAAAACAAACACAATTTTACATAATTCATTCACTAACAATCCCCTTACTATGAATCCTCTTTATTCTATCTCTGAAAACAAATGAGGCCTTAGTTTCCATTTGTTTTTAGAAATGGAATGGAAGGGATTGATAGTGAGGGGATTAGTAAAATTATGTTTGTTTTGATGATAATTATTAGTGTGGGATTGTCAAATTATTTTTATATAAAATAAATATAAAATAATAAAACAAATAAAATTATGATTTTTTCTTAATAAAAAATACAAAAACATTAAGCATTAATATTCAAAAAAAAAAATGCCTAACAAGTAATAAAAATAAATAAATTACAATTGACCGGTTGATCGGCCGGACGTCCCCTTGGACGACCGGTCACCCCTAAACCGAACGGACTATTTTTCTAATACCATCTCTTAGCCTAAACTCGAATCCGTTCATGTAAGGCATTTCATAGTCGGTCGGGACTATGAGTTCTAAGGCCAAAGAGGAAAACAAACATGAGCTTAGTGAGGGAGAGCTCACTGTTACACTACAACATATAAGAGTTTTAGAGACAAAATATTTTGATTTCTAAAAGTGAAAATTTTGTTACAACAAACATTTAGGAACTAATTTCCATTGTCATGAGAATAATCGCTAAAAAATAGAAATGGCAATGGGCTGAGGCAGGGCTGGGGATTACATTGCCCGTTCCCGATCCCCGAAGGTATAAAATTTCCCGTCTCCGCTCTTGATCCTCAGCGGGGAACACATCACCCTCTGCCCCCGCCCTTTAACGAGGATCAGGTTCCTCGACCTCGAAAATCCCCGTCTTCCTTGCCTTAAGGGCATGGCTGCTTCGAAGTTTCTCCTACTCTTTCCCATCTTCCTTGCCCGAATCTTCTTCGTCGCCAAGGTTAGTGCAGATGATGATGCCTCTATTGCTGCCCATGAACTCGATCATCAACAAACAAAGAGAACAAGTCGATTGATGATCACTGATTCATCTCAAGAAGATCGAATTGGACCAACTCAACACTCAAATTTGTGCTCTTGGTCAATTTATTAACTTCTATATAAATGTGTATATATATATATATATGCATGTTGATACACACTCTCAGTCAAACAGTAGCGGTAGATCTCTCGGATTGATCTACTCCTCCGCCGATAGTGTTCGGAATTGAGAGAGAAAGGCAGTAGCGGAGAGGTCGTTGACAATCTTCAGATCGTCTAGATCTAGAGGTTAATGGAGTAAAGACGAAGTCGTCGAAGACATCACATTGTTGTCGACATTGGAGACGATGCAGCAGACAGAGGTGTGAAAGAGAGAGAGAGAGTGGTAATGGTGTCGACGATGGTGGTGCGGTCACCGGCTAGAGAAGAGAGGAGAGAGAAGAAATAGTCTCACAGAGAGTGGATGAAGAAAAGAGAGAGAGAGAGAGAGAGAGAGAGAGAGAGTGTGTGTGTGTGTGTGTGTGTGTATGTATGCGTGCGGGCGCGTGCGTGCGTGCGTGTGTGTGTGTGATAAGTGAACCTAAACCCTAAAATGAAACACACACATAATATATATATATATATATATATAGGGACACAATAGTAATTTCAGTTTGGAATGGAGACGGGCTGTGGCTGGGGGTGGGGGAATCTATCATCGTTCCTAGCCCAAAAATTATTGGGAATTCATTTTCAAATACCATCCCCGGCCCGTCGGGAGTATTTTTCGGGAAAAAACCGTTCTAATCGAGGTCGAGAGGCTGGGTTCTCGTCGGGTCGGATTCAAATTACCACCCCTATTAAAAAGTCATCTCGAAAAGTCAAAAATAAGACTTTTATCGACAAAATTTTGAAAATGTCACCAATAAATAGACTTTTAGAGACAAAATAATTTAGTAGGTATTTGGCATGCACTAAAAAAGTACACTTTTTTTTGCATGTATACACTTATTTGAGTCACATCAATCAACATCTATCAATATTTTTTCTTTACTTTTCTACACATTTTTTTTATACATAAAAAGTCAAAAAATACATTTATTTAGAACATCCCAAACGACCAATCTCAAAATGGTTTATTTTTTGAGACAAAATTTGGTTCCAAAAAGATAATAATTCATCACTAATGTCCAATATTTGTTATTAAAAATATAACAACATTTTTTGCAATAAAAATATTTGATCCTTAAAAAATAATTTTATCTCCAAATTTCAGTCTTTAAAATCTTAATTTTTTTGTAACGTTAGTTCAGTCTCGAGCCATGACTCGGAAAGACAAATGGGCCTTAGATGTTGAATTTAGATAGGACTTTGTAGAGAGGGAAGAAAAGGAGAACGGAAAAAGAAGTAAAAAATTTCTCTCTATTTTGCTTTTTTTCTTCTTTCTTTTTTTTTTTTTTTTTTTTTTTACCCTTTTTCTCTTAACAAATCACTTTACAAATTTCAAAATCCAATGACAATCATTTCACAGCTAATAGATATCTATATTATATTTATTGTGTTACATAAAATGTATAGTTGAGTTCGTATGAACATTGTTACGGTTTTTACTTTTTAAAAATACCTTTCTTATTAGTAATGGTTTCAATAATTGTTAGAATATTTTTTTTTCTTTCATCAAACCGTCCAAAATTACTATCAGTTCTCTTCAATCATAAAGCGATTTATAAATTTAAATATAAAGTAAATATATCTCGTTTGCATATATCGCTAAAATACTATATAAAATGAGCATGTCAATTGCTATAAACACTTTCTTTATCACACTTTTTTATTTTATTTTCTAAAATACCCAAAACAATTGATGAGCTAAAAATTGTCATGCGAAAAAAATTAAATTGATTTAGATATTTAAATTTCTCAAGCATAGATAAAAATATGAGCGGTTTCTATTCATCTTCTATTTTTATACACTACAAATCTTTACACGTGTGTTATGTGTGCACTCTACTCTAATAACTATATGTATACTTACAAATTTTAATGCCCATGTATCTCTTCATATCATACAAATATATATAAATATATTATATGCTAGTATTAAGAATGTCTATTTCTATAATTCTATGTAGAGAATTTCAATGCGTGTTTGGCATGCAAGAAAAAGAAGATGAAGAAGACAAGTGTGACACGAAATTCCTTTTGTGAGCTTTGCCCAAGAAAACAAATCCTTCAATCACATGCTTCTTCAATGCTTTCCAATTTTTCTTTCCCCACTTTTCCCAAGAAAAATTTTATTAAGAGGAAATGGAAAGTTTTTCAACACTTGCACAAGAAAAAGTTAGGAAATTTGGTGTCATTAATAACAAATGTGGTGGCATTTTGATCTCCCTGTTAAACTGTCATTAATCTAAAAAACACACATGAATCATGATTTTTTCTTTGAATAAAATTATTTGTTCAAAAATCATTTAAAGAATGGTTGTGTCAATAAATTAATAATTTCTGTACATTTAGCACAGTTGTTAATTTTTAACATCTTCAAAAACTTCATACAATTTTGAAATAGGACCTCTTTAAGATGTAGTTTTGTACATTACTTTATTACAACACCAAAACCATTAAACTAAACATCATGTTTTGATGGAAGTAATGAATGATAAGAATTGAGAATTCTATTATTAGGAGGAGAATGACTTCTTTTCAGTTTGGTGTCTAGACATCAGACTATGTTATGTTAATATATTTTGTAAATTAAATATTTAAATTTGTTCATTCACTCACGTAATTCATTGATAGATCCAATATTGGGTTGAATTTTTTAGTCGGATTCAAATTTAGGATTTTGTGTGACAATTATATTTAAGCCTTTAATTTGTAAAAAAATATTGTGTGAGAACTAATACTTGGAGCGAACTCTACAATTTGGACTCCCAAACCGAAAAGAAACTTATCCATATTACGATTTCAATAATAAGATTTTCATGTCATTCTCATTCCATTCAAACCAGCTTAAGATGACTCCATTTTCATTTTCGATATTTTTGTTCTTTGTTTTCATATATGGCCCTGTTTGGTAGAGTTATGGGAAACTGCTTATAGCTTATGCCCAAACAGCTTATAGCTTATAACTTTCAGCTTAAGCTGATTTCCAGCTTATTCTTAAAGCATCTCCTGCCCCACTTAAAGAATAAGCTGATTTCTGACTTCCACAAAGCTATAAGCTATAAGCATAAGCTAAACCAAACATATCAAAACAGCTTAAATTAAGCTGAAAGCTGAAAATAAGCAGTAACAAACAGGGCCTATATATATATGTGTGTGTGTACAGTTTTTAGAAATAAAATAAATAAGAAGTTCGAATATACCCATTGCTCATATCATTTCCATTTTTGTGCAATTTTCCCCCCAAAATGGGTTGTTTTAAAAAATATTTCCAAAAACAGATTTCAGAAATAATTTGGCAAAGTGATAAATTTGTGAGTAGCAAAGAAGATTGGACACATTGCTATGATGCTTAGCTTTGCATCATATGTCAAAGTGAATGAGATCAAACAATGGTATATGCCATTTGGTATTCATTTTTATTGTGACAGTTCACTGACTCAGTCCCATGTGGAATGCATGGAGTAGTCCAAGCCTTGAAACTTTATCAAGTCTCATCATGTTCTACCTAATCTAAACAAAGGCACACATATAATTTCATATAGATATAATTCAAAATATTTATATCTATCATTGTGAATAATATTCGTATATGTAGATTCTGTGTTTGATATTTTCTATAGAGAAAGAGGAAGAAGGAAGAAGAGCTAATTGTAGAAAAAAGAGGAATACATGAAGTGATCAACTTGGAAATCCATATCCAAAATTTTGAGTTTGGGATTGTAAAAGAAAGTCCATTGTCTAGGGAAAGCAAAAAAACACCAATTTCCATGCTTGTGAAATTTAAGATGGAAGGGTTACCAGATCAAGAAAGAAACAGGAGAAACATCATCTCCACAATAAATTCCCAAAGATTGAAAAAGATTTTAAAGCCATGGAAAATGCGGGAAACTTTATTTCAATGTTCTAAATGTGCAGTGTGTGAGTGATTTTCCGATCACACTGCCCACCTCAGTATTCAGCTGGAGAGCACCGACAGAATAGATGGCACCTTGCTGACCTGTAACAGAAATATAAGAATCCCGCGGTGGTTCGTCCACCCGGGGGCACTCCGACGATCAAGTCAGTATATCTCTCAAAGATAAATCAATTATTCAACTCACAAGCTTGAGCATAAAAAGCATACCTTAGACCCATGGGGGTGCCTCTCTTTTATAGCCAACATAAACCTAGTCCCAATAGAAGCCTAACTTTTATGGACTCAGGATTACTACTAATCTGAGACTCCCAGTGGGATCAGGATAAACTCTCTAAGAGTCTTATCTTTACCCAAACTGAAGTCTTCTCCCAATCTAGGACTCTTGTCCACATCCAGGTTGAGTTCCCTCTTCATTCTAGGACTCTTGTCCCCTATCCGCTTATCTCGGATTCCGATATCTTTAGAGGTAACCTCGGCCTATTCGAGATGACCTCGGCACAACGGCCAAGACACGTGGCACCTCGGCTGACACGTCGGCGTCACCTTGCCACGTGTTGGTACTCAGAAAATATATCCTCACAACTGCCCCCTAGGTTCTATTACCTCGGCATTCTGAGGTGATAGAACCTATACTGTTCGTCCATCTGTGCCCCTTTGTCTGTGATCAAACTCCCCGACCTCAAAGTTCCTCGGACTACTATCCACTTTTGTCAAGTATCAAGCTTCATGTTTTTCAAGCTATTCGAGATCATACCTTCTAGCCGAGGTTTCTGGTTTCATTAATTTCATAAACTCAAAGAGCTTTGCATCCGCTCTATTCACATTTTCTGGTGGGTTCTTGATTTCTAGTCATCAATTTGACTTTGGCGATCTTCATATCGGCGTTCACTTATCTTGGTAGGTTCATAAACTCTTTTATTAAGCTCAATCTTTCATAACCCTTCTGAATCCGTTTACTTGCCCTTTGTTGCTTTCTATTTTCGTCTGTTTTTAAGTTTTGAATTGTTTGAATGCCTGGCATTGTTCTTGTCATATCCGCTTTCTGTTGCTAGCATCGTGTTTGGGCCATTACTTTCTTGTTCTTCACATACTCACTTAGTGCCTGTGCACTTAGCTTTATTCTTGAACTTTGTCGTCTTCTTGACTCTGATTTTTCTCTTTTTTCATTCAATCCTCTGGCTTTTTTCCTTTCTAGCTCTTTTCCTCAAATCCGTCATTGTTCCAAGTTTTCAAGCTCTGCAATTGTTTTCGTTCCTCTCATCCGGTGAAGCTTTCGCCGTTCCGTCGTGTCTGCAACCGTTGCCTGACCTCGGTGACCTTCATACCGGCTCCACTTTTCCTGGTAAGCCTCTGTTCCTTTCATTCTCAATTCTTCTATGCTCTTTCTAAGAAGTTCTGCTTCATTGTTAACCACCATTACTGTTTTACCCGTTGTTTCCAAATCATCTTCTTGAATACACACTGTTTCACATATCTGTTGATTTCTGCCACTGTTCTTGGCTTGACACACCTATGCAATCTTTTTGTCTTGATTTCTTGATAGCTTCATCACCATTTTTTATTCTCGAATTACATTTCTTGTTTCTGTTTTCTGTGTCTTTTTTCAGATTTTTGCTTTCAATCCTTGCCTTCAAAACTCCGAGGTGCCAATCGCCGAGAAGAGCTTTGATCAAACTCTTTAGGAGATTGATGCTGAGCTTGTAGCTGAGAAGGCTGCTGAGAAGTTCTTTCCAACTGTCTTCTGGGGGTGAGACGCAACCTGCCGCTGATGCCGAGTAGTTTGCTTCCTTCTTGAAATTGATGCCGAGGTAACGGTAGAGAAGCTCCTCCAACTGATTGTCGAGGCTAAACCATCGTCGTTTGTCGAAGCAGATCAGTCCTGACGTTCTTGCTTTTAGTCCTTAGTTCTTTAAGGTCTTCATTCTTTGTACTTTTGTCTTTTTTGCATATGTAATTTTTTTGCCTCTGAAAAATGTTTGTTGTTGGCCGATGCGTCATTGCTTTGTATCTGAACAAGAAATGTTTGTTTCTTTCCTGAGTGTTGAATGCTTTCTTCATTTCTCGCTGTATGCTTCCCATACGTAGAGTTTTTACAACTTTGCTTGAACATGTTCTGCAAATCACTGCGTGATAGTACACCTCGGATAAGCGGCTCTTCACAATAATCAGCAGGTAGACACCATGGATCAACATAGTCTCGGTACTTTATTTCTACAAGTGAGTTCAGAGGCTTCCAAGTCTTTGCTCCTCATTCTTCTCGGCTAGCTCCTTGTCGACGTCTCGAGGACTTGCGTCCTCATGTCCGATCTCGCCTTCTCTGGTTCTCATATGATTCTATACTTTAGAAAAATGTACATGTCTTTCCAAAGTATACCTTAACTGCAATTTCCTGGTGTCACATGTTGGTTGTACCCATTGATTTATTTCATTTCTTTAACACTTGAAAATATTTTAACAAATATTTTCACAAGTGTTCTTCAAGACTTCATCTTCCATTATCTTCCAAGTCTTGGCAACATGGTTATCTCGGATGACCATATCTCGGAAACGTCTTTCAGTTTATCTCGGCTATACCAAACTTGTAAATTGCTTCAAATTTCAACAAGTGGTAGACTTCACAATCTTCGGTTAACTCATCTTGTAATTTTGCTCAAAAATTTCAACAAGTGTTAACATTGCTTGCTCCTTAATTATCATTCCTTCCCCTGCACCTTTTCCCTGCCCCCTAATGTGATCATAAGTTGTACTTAGGATTACATTAGGGAAGTTGGCTTCGTGCCGTAGTCACAGACCTGATGTGTTCTTCTTTCGCCGATGTATTAAAACTTCTGGTATTTAATTCGCCCCCTTTAGACCCTCTTTCTCTTGGTCTTTGCAAACTATCATCGCTGTTTCTTGAAGCATTTATTCCTTTCACAATTCTGGTCACCACTTCTGGCGTGCACTTTAGTGGTTCTGTTCTAATCAAAACGACGTTTGACTCCGGCGAATCTTTTGCCGACACTTAACTTTGTGCGCTCTCTAACTTGTAAATTTTCTCTGAATTTCAACAAGTGTTTAAGCCATTCTTCATTCTCGATTTTAACTCTGCTTGTAAACTTTTCTCGGGTTTCAATATCATCTCGGCTTAACTTCGGTTAAGCATCATCTCAATTTAACTTCGGTTGAACATCATCTCGGCTTAACTTCGGTTAAGCATCATCTCAGTTTTTTGAAGTTCTTCCTTTTTTGTTGCTTGTACTCTTGTACCTTTTTGCTTTTCAGACAATGTAAGCTCTGCATATGGCCGATGTGCCCCCTTGTTCTTGAATGTCTAATTTAACTTTCCTTCTCTGAATGCTTGTGCCTTTGTCTTTTCTTGACTGCCTTTGCATGATTCTATTCTTAGAATATTCTGCGTGCCTTTCATTCTTTGCCTTCTTTGTGCAATCTTCTCGGGGTTACATACCTCAGGTTTAATAACTACAAACTTTACTTCGGCAAGATACTGACCTGCAAACTTTTCATATATTTCAACAAGCATAAGACATATACTATTCAATGTTAACTTTGCAAACTTTTCTCAAGTTTCAACGAGTGTTTAAACAGTAATCTCAGTCTATCCTGCTTGTAAATTGCTACAAATTTCAACAAAGATTAATATATACAGTAAACTTTTCTCAAGTTATAACAAGTGTTAAACAATAATCTACTTGTAAATTGCTACAAATTTCAACAAGGGTTTAAACAATATACTTAGCTTTTACTTCAACCTGTAAATTGCTGCAAATTTCAACAGATGCTCTCATGTCGGCTTAACATCATCTTGTAAATTGCTACAAATTTCAACAAATGTTAAGCATCTTCTTTGGTTTAACCAACCTGTAGATTGCTATATATCTGTAAGCAATAACCTCGGTATAACTTCGACTTGTAAATTGCTGCAAATTTCAACAAGCGAGGAGAAACAGTAACCTCGGCTTCCCTTCGACTTGTAAATTGCTACAAATTTCAACAAGCGAAGAGAAACAGTAATCTCGGCTTCCCTTCGACTTGTAAATTGCTACAAATTTCAACAAGCGAAGAGAAACAATAACCTTGGCTTCCCTTCGACTTGTAAATTGCTACAAATTTCAACAAGTGAAGAGAAACAGTAACCTCGACTTCCCTTCGACTTGTAAATTGCTACAAATTTCAACAAGTGTTAGGCAATGATCTCAGTCTATCTTCAACTTGTAAATTGCTACAAATTTCGACAAGCGATAGACAAGGAATAATCTTAGCTTAACTTCGACTTGTAAATTGCTACAAATTTCAACAAGTGAAGATAAGGAACACTCTCAACTTAACTTTAACTTGTAAATTGCTACAAATTTCAACAAGTGAAGATAAGGAACACTCTCAGCTTAACTTCAACTTGTAAATTGCTACAAATTTCAACAAGTGAAGATAAGGAACACTCTCAGCTTAACTTCAACTTGTAAATTGCTACAAATTTCAACAAGTGAAGATAAGGAACACTCTCAGCTTAACTTCAACTTGTAAATTGCTACAAATTTCAACAAGTGAAGATAAGGAATAATCTCAGCTTAACTTCAACTTGTAAATTGCTACAAATTTCAACAAGTGAAGATAAGGAACACTCTCAGTTTAACTTCGGTTAAACATCTTCTCGGCTTAACTTCTTTTAAGCATTATCTTGGTTTAACTTCGGTTAAACATCATCTTCTTGGCTTAACTTCGGTTAAGCATTATCTTGGTTTAACTTCGGTTAAACATCATCTTCTTGGCTTAACTTCGGTTAAGCATCATCTTGGATTCAAGCCGGGGTTCTCAACCCGGCCAACTTTAGTCTAATCTTGTGTGTTTCCTTCTTATCCTCTGGGATCTTAGATCTATTCACTGTGCTCTTCTCTTCTCAAACTTAAGCGCCGAGATCTTATCTTCTTAGATCTGCTCACTCGGTTTTGAGCTCTTCTTTTCTCGGGCCTACTCATCTAGGCCGAGATCATGTTTTCTAGGATCCGGGATCTGCTCATTTAGGCTAAGCTCTCGTCTTTTCAGGCCAACTCATCTAGGCCGAGATGATGTCTTCTCGGATCCGGGATCTGGAATCCAGGATCTGCTCACTTAGGCTGAGCTCTTCTATACTTGAATGTCATCTCCTTGGGAACGCTCATGCCCCCTGTTTTTGCATCCCTTCTGGAAGGGTCTTCGTTCCTCTACAGGTATCTATCCTTCCATACTTGGAGGTCATCTTTGTTGTAGTATCTGATTCGATCTGTTATCTTTGATGCGTCACCTTCCTGGCCGGCGTCTTTCACTCCGTGACTCTGGTCACGAGTTTCTGTGTTGCGGTTGTCCCCTTCAGTGTCGAGGTCGATAGGTCTCCCACTCCTAGCAGGAGTGTTTGTCTTCAATCTGATACTTCTGTCTGTCATTAGCCATCTATTCTTCTTTCTTTCCCACAGACGGCGCCAAATTGTGTGAGTGATTTTCCGATCACACTGCCCACCTCAAGATTCAACCGAGAGCACCGCGAATAGATGGCACCTTGTCAATTGAGAATGTAAATATAAGAATCCCGCGGTGGTTCGTCCACCCGGGGGCACTCCGACAATCAAGTCAGTATATCTCTCAAAGATAAATCAATTATTCAACTCACAAGCTTGAGCATAAAAAGCATACCTTAGACCCATGGGGTGCCTCTCTTTTATAGCCAACATAAACCTAGTCCCAATAGAAGCCTAACTTCTATGGACTCAGGATTACTACTAATCTGAGACTCCCAGTGGGATCAGGATAAACTCTCTAAGAGTCTTATCTTTACCCAAACTGAAGTCTTCTCCCAATCTAGGACTCTTGTCCACATCCAGGTTGAGTTCCCTCTTCATTCTAGGACTCTTGTCCCGTATCCGCTTATCTCGGATTCCGATATCTTTAGAGGTAACCTCGGCCTATTCGAGATGACCTCGGCACAACGGCCAAGACACGTGGCACCTCGGCTGACACGTCGGCGTCACCTTGCCACGTGTTGGTACTCAGAAAATATATCCTCACATGCAGCATTTTAAATTAATCTATTTTCTAAAAGGCAACTCAAGAGGGGATGAATTATATTTCTACAAATTAAAACTAATAATTACTCAATAAAAACTTGACAACTAGTACAATAGGTATAACAGATAATAATCACAATTATATCAAATGAATATCATAGTTAAAGCAATTTAAAGAGATAAGGAAAGAGAATACAAACACGATTTATAGTGGTTCGCCTTCAACCAAGCTTACGTCCACTTCTTAAGCTTCACTTGAGATTTTTACTATACTTCTAACTTCACAGGGGTGCTAGCAATCTCATATACATGGAGCAATCCAAAATAATGAAAAGAATTATTTGACTTACCCATGAATGAGATAGAGGCCATGTATATATAATAGATTCATGATACAATTTAGAAAACGATATAAATAACGAAACAATACTAAATCAGTGATTGATACAATCGCAGATTATATACGTAATACTAAAAACAAAAAGATTCTATTTATTCTAATTTCTATATTTAACACTTCCCCTCAAGTTGGTGTGAAGATATTCAACAATCGCAGCTTGCCAATGAATGGTTGGAAGAAGTCGGAAAAAACTCAATGGCTAGTCCAAATAAATGCTATCGAATAAATCTGGTAGTCCACTAAATAAAAAAAAGGCCAAAAAGTGCACATCAGCACTTCACCCTAGAAAGGGGAAAAAAATAGAGATTGAACTGCTCTAGAAGAGCTGCCAAAGCATCTATGGTTAGGAAACACCTTGGTCAGCAGCCAACAAGACCCTGGTCAGTATTAGAGGCCAGAGCTAATGTCGGGAGATAGTTTATGGTTGTGTCAGCTGTTGTAAAAACTGGTCGGAACTAATGTTGGAACAGTTTAAGGTCATGTTAGATCACTAGAACTGATCGGAATTAATGTCGATAGTTTACGGGGTCATGCTAGACCTTTGTAACAACTAACCGGAATCAATGTCAGGACAGTTTAAAGGGTCATGTTGGACCGTTGTAGAGACTAATCAGAATCAATGTCAAGACAGTTTAAAGAGGTCATGTCGAATCGATGTAGAGAACTGGATCTTGAACCAGCAAGCATGGCACACACATAACTTATGACGTGGTGCTGAACAATGATGGCAACAGATGGCTGAGTGCGCCAAGGGGCGGCTTATTAGGAAGTGCGCCATGGGGGCAGCTTAGGTGGTGCGCTAAGGGAGTAACTTGGGTTGTGCGCCAGATGAGGGCAACTTAGGTGGTACACATGGTATATCACCATGCTCACTATGATATAGTTATAATACCCCTCATCAAACTCAAATAGGTTTGATGATAGAATCCTATTTGAGGTTGAAATAGAGGAAAAGACAGAGCGGAATAAAAACACAAAAAAAAAAAAAAAAAAAAAAAGGATTACAAGTAAAAAAAATATATATGATAGGGATATTTGGGATATGAATAAAATAGTGGACAAAAAAAGAGATAATCACGAAGCGATACTGAAAGAAAGTATGGTAGTGGAATGGGTTGAGGTCTCATGGCAGACCAAGGCAAGGCCGTCACTGACATAAAAATTACTAGGTACTTAACCTACCTTTGATACCAAAAAGAATGAAAAAATTATTTGGCTTACCTATGAATGTGATAGAGGCTATGCATATATAATAGATTTATGATATAATTTAGGAAATTATATAAATGAGGAAACAATACTATCAGTGACTGACACAATCACAAATTATATACATAATACTAAAAATAAAAAAATTCTATGTACTGTAATTTCTATATTCAACAAATCCTCTACAGATTTTCTAACTTCACAAGGGTGCTAGTAACCTCATACACATGGAACAATTCTTGTGACGACCCCATCACGTACAATGATTAGTACCTGATTAATTAAGAGGATTTGAGATTTAATTGCCGTGTATTATAATTTGATTTGGAGATTTATGAAAATTGTGGGATCTGACTCGTATATGATTTTATTTAATAATTAAGGGTCTAAATGGCTTAAGGAAGTAAAATTGATAAGTTGAATCAATTTAACTTTAATTACTGACTCATTTGGGAGTTTAATTAAATATTTGATTCAATTAATTAAAATTGAGATTCGATTAATTAGATCCTAACTGGAGTTGACCTAGTTAAGTAAATTATTAGGATTGAGAATTGTGATTATTATGAATTAAATTCATTTATGGGAGGTCCGATTCGATTATGTAATTTATTGACAATGATTTGGTGTCTGATCAAAAATTGAAGGCCTAAATGATATGGGAAATTAAAATTGATAATGAAAATAAGTTTAATTGAATATTTGAAACCTTTTAGGAGTTCGATTAATAATCTGATTCAGATTTATAAATTTAATTATATTTAATTAGGCTCTAATGAAAGTCAATTGACTAATCAAATTATATGGAATGTGAGGTTAGTTAATTAACTAATTTTATGCTAATCAAAATTTATTAAGATTAAATGATACTTAATTAAATTAATCCTAGACATGAATTAAATTATGAAAACAAACTAAAATTATGTGGGTGTGTGTGCAGAGAAATCATGCGTGTGTGCGCATGTAAATCTTGAGGTGGACTTCAAAAAGTGTGTGCACGTGTGCTGTGTTGATGGCAAAGAAGAGAGGTGCATGTGTGTGTGTGTGTGTATAACTAAGGAGTTAAAAGGTGTTTGGGTTAGCAATTGATGGGTATGTGTTGTGAGAGTCCCAGAGGGAGAGAGAGAGCCGAGAATGAGTGAGGGAGTGAAATTTAAGAGAGTTCATCAGCTTTTATACCTGCTGGATATGGAGAAGAAAACTAAGGAAAAAGAGAGGAAGCAAGAGGAAGTGAAGGGAAAAAAAAAAAAAGATTAAGAAGAAGGCTCAAGAATTCAACAATTTTAGGTAAATATTTGTCTTAATTGTTGTAGATAATTTAGCTAAAAGCTAAAATCAAGAAAGTTATGGAACCAATTCCATGGGTTTGTAAGAAATTAGGTTTTGAGCAAGAAATTAAATTAGATTCATGATTATGGAAATTAATTAGTTTGAGTTGATTTTCATTATTCTCCATGAATTTGAGGTTCATCCTTGCATGCATGTTAGAATTTCAAGTTTTAGATTTAAATCATGTGTAAAAAGACTTATGAGATTAAATTTGGGTTTGCATGTGAAATCAAGTTAGGATTAAACTTGGGTTCAATTTCATATAAATAGATGAAGTTAGCAAGATGATGAATAAATGGAGTTATGTTCAATTTATGGAAATTAAATGAGAAATTAATTATTTGTGACTTTAATTTTGTAATCTTGCATGAGATTAAGTTCCATTTGTTGCATGCATGAATAAATTTTACAAGTTTAATACTCTAATGATACATACATCATGGATTTTGAAGAATTTGGATTAATTCAATCTCATATTTTGAAGAGAAAAAGGAAATGTTTTAAGAAAATCAAGTTTATGAAAATTTGAAATTAATCCTAAAGTTTTGGTTTTATAATTAGATTTTTATTCAATCCATGCATGTGATGTAATTCAAGAGTTTTATTCAATTAGATACATTTTAGAACACCCATGGTTATAAATTAAGTTTTTGATTAAAAATTGAGTTAAGTTGAATTTCTAAGAAATTGATTTGTGTAATTCATAGCCAAGTTGATTTAGTTATTAATAATAAAATTGGATCTATTTGTATTACCTACATCATGGAATTTCAAGAGGTTGGGAAGTCTAATTTATATTTTGGAATTGGGTTTGATATGGAGAGGATGAATTAAGGGTTAATTACACTAATAGTCCTTATAGTTTGGGACTTGTGTCACTTTAGTCTCTGGCTTTTCAATTGTGACACATTTGATCATGAATTTTGAATCTTGTTCCAAATAAGGACAATTGAAAATATTATTAGATTTTTCAAGGGTAAAATCGTCAATTTGATAAAATATAAACTAATTTGACAAAAATAAATGTCAAAAAAATATTTTTAATTTTTTTAAAATTATTTTTATTCACCAATGATAAAATTATGTAAAATTAATAAAAATTACATGATTAATTTTTTTAAAATAATTTTACATGATCATCATCCAAACACATAATAAAAATTAATTTGGCAAAAAAAATAAATAAATGTCTAAAAAATTTATCAATTTTACATAATTTTATTTTTAGTAGGTAGAAATAATTTCTAAAAATTCAAAAATATTTGTTTGACATTTATTTTTGTCAAATTAGTTTATATTTTATCAAATTGACAATTTTACCCTTAGAAAATCTAATTATATATTAAATTGTCCTTATTTGGAACAAGATTCAAAATTCAAGATCAAATGTGTCACAATTGAAAAGTTAGGAACCAAAGTGACACAAGCCTCAAACTATAAGGACTATTTATGTAATGGGCAGTGCTTCATCCCCCGAAATGGGGGAGCCCGAATCCCCCGAAATTCTATTTTTAGTAAAAAAAAAAAACAAAGAAAAGAAAAAAGAAAACAGTTTCCAAAATTGGAAATTAGGGGGATTAGGAGAAGGAAAATTAGGGGGACAAATCATTTTCCTTATGTAATTTGCCCATGAATTAAAACTAAATTTGGGGCAATTGGGGCATGATTTTGAATGAATGTTTCCTAATTGAAAGTGTTTACTAAATCATACAATGGTTCTCTATTTTTGTGTACTAAAAATACATGTTTTGAGACTTTAAATATCAAATTTGAACTTCATTTGCAATTCTGGAATTTTCATAATTTACACTGTCTGCTCGAGCGAGGAAAGTCTCGCTCGAGCGTGAAAATCGAGCTCCTAGAAGTTTTCAAATTTTATAGTCCGCTCGAGCGACCAAAGTGGCGCTCGAGCGGAGACCCATTTTCAGCATATTTTGAAAAATTGCATTTGGTTCACATTTTTATTCTCATCTCTTTCCAAAGCACTCTAGATGTGAGTTGTGACTTAATAAAGATTAATAAGCTACCAATCAACATAGATTAGTTAGTTAAAGAATGAATCATTGATCTAGTGGTAATTGTTTAAGAAGCCAAGTAAAAGATCAATCTATTTAGAGAAGAAGGGCTTAGTAATGAAAGAATATGTGAAATAAGAACGCGATTTATTTGAATGAGAAATAATAGGCGTAGTAGAACTTCGGACTATTTAAACAGAAAAAGACTAGAAAAGTCAAGTTTGATCAAGGAAGTAATATTGTATTTCAATGTGTATATGTTATACGCTTGTGTAGGTCACGCGCCATTGTCTGCCTGATTTATTTGATATGTCTAGTCTGTCTGATTTGCTTCTGCAGTCATTTGTGAATAATAACTCTGTAAAGTTATGTTTAACTTTAAGTATTTTCTGACTGATATGATATGATCTGTTTTCTGAAATGCTACTTTATGAATTATGAAAGAATGTCCAAATCTTTAAAAAGTATTGTGGCACCCTTAGTTCATATGGCCCTCGCCCAAGGGTAACAATACCGCGGCCAATCTGCATATAGCCCTTGCCTGAGGGTAACGATACCATGGCCACTTGCGCATAAGATATGGACTTTTATGGTCGTTGGTACCAACTATGTATGTGGGTCTCTAGACCAAATTAATCTGATAGCTAATGGGTGTACCACGTATGATCTTATGCAAAATCTGAATCTAAATATGAATATGAATATGAGCATGTATCTGAATCTATTTCTGATTTGAAATCTGAATATGCATAAGACTCTATTTCTGATAAAATTATGTTTCTGATATAAACTCTGATTTCTAACTTTGTAATGGACATCATTCATTAAAACCCTTTACTCTGTTATTATTCACTAGGCTTTAGCTCGCTGTATTATTTATATATGTAGGTGATCAGGCGCGTGACCAGGCCTAGGATCTATTTTGTTAGCCAACCTATGTGCCTCCTGTGAAGGCTTCGGATATGTCAAGCGTTTATCGATATATGATTTAAAGGTCAAGTTTTGTTTTCGTGTTTGGTTGAACAAGCCTTGTGTACTTTGTAAATAGGGTTAGTCCCTTTTTGTCTAACTTATATATATATGGCGACTTAAAGATAGTGTGTTTATATGTATTTAAAAAGTTTAAAATTTTTCTGTCTCATATAAGTCTGCACAGCTCAATGGACGTTGTATGTTTCTTATTTGCTTCCGCTAGCCCCTAATATTATGTTAATTTGTCTCAGAGGCCTTCGGTAATCCCAGGATTACTGGCCGGCTACGATGCTAAACTTATAGGGGCGGATTTGGGTCGTGACAATTCTCCCCAGATCTCCTAACTTTACAGGAGAGCTAGTGACCTCTTACAAGTTAATGATGAGTGTTTCAAAGAAAGCTACAATGAACAACCTCTCATAAGTAGATACAAAATAATAAAGCTCTCAGATTTTTCTATAAAACCTCTCAAAGGTAAATAAGCTTAAGGCTAAAGCTCGCTGTATGTTTTTTGAAGGATGAATGAAACAAAGATTTAAACCTCTTCAAATAACTCAGAGAATATGGAATATGTGAGTGATAAATGATAAGAAATTTCTTGGTTCGTTCTACTCTTCTCTCTATCTTTTTCTTCACTTCAAAGCTCTATTATATATAGAGTTGAGTGCTTTCATTTTTTCCCATTGGTAATGATGAGATAATATACATATAATCAATGTCAGCCTTTGTCTCTAGCCCATGTGAGTTTTGCCCGTTGGAAGATGGGTGTGAATCAACTAGCCATTGCGAAGTTGAACTTTGAAAAATAGACGTTGCAGAATTGGTTCACACAGAGTGGTCATCTGCCCGAATGTCCCAGATGAAGTCCCTCTCTTGGTGGTCATCCACCCGGATGTCCTCCTAGACGTCTGGTCAAGTCCTGGTCGTCAAGGATGACTGCCGTGACCGACGAGCATACTGTTGGCCTGATAGTCGGAGCGAAGCTGAACTAAACTAAACTGAAGCAAAACTGGGCCAAAATGCCATGATTGGTCGTCTGGCCGAGTGTGGGCTTGGCTACTGTATCCTATTGCTCTGCTGCTGTTGTTCTGCTCTGTTATGGGCTTGGTTCTATGCATGATTTAACATCATTTTGGCCTTCAAATAACATAGTTAACACAGAGAGATAGATTATAATGATTAAATCAAACAATTAGTTTTCAATTATAATCCACTCTTCAAAATAAATCAAAACATAATCAAAACGAAATCATCAAAATCTTGTTATTCATGTTATGACTAACATAATCAAACTGCATAAAACAATATTAATAGAACTGATCTTATCTCACTCTACTTCTTTATTTATTTATTTATTTTTTTTTTAAAGGAAGCAACAAGGAACAATAACATTCAACCATGGTTTAATTACATCGTGCGAGACCTTCCTGATGTTAAGGAAATAAAAGAAAAAAGTAGATAAGCATATAATATCAACTATTATAGTACTTATATTCCAGTCAGATCGTAAACTACCATTACAAAACCTTATCAAAACTTGGCGGTCAGTCTGTATGGTGATTCTTTTCAGCTTAGCAGCCTTTGCCCATTTAATTGCCTCCACGCAAGCTTTTGTCTCCGCAGCCAATGGGGAAGGGAGATACAATTGCCGTGCATGGTAAATGATTATCTGAAGCTCCTCATCCAAAAAAGCAATCCATGCCGCTGCTGCCTTTCCACCCAAGCTTCTTTTCCATGCTCCATCTATGAGAATGTTGGTCATCTGTGAATCAAAAGAATTATCTACTGCAGAATTCATAAGAATAACAGAGGATTGATTTGATTCACCTGTGTGAACATCCAAACTAACATCCTGAGCTGTGTTAATCGAGTTGTACTCGAATTTCTTCCTACTTATGATTCCGAAAATTTCACCTCCCAAATGGATAGCTTGCCTAGGAGACAGAATCATTGTTAAACTCAATACTGTTCCTGATTCTCCAAATGATCCATAGTGTAATAATGGATTGGATGATTATGTCATTGTCCGCAACACTCTATCCATTGTCAGAACCATTATCTAAAACCAATTGGGTTCCCCCTAGAGAAGTCCAGACCCAGAACCGATCCCCTCCAGACTTGCTGCGATTCAGGACATTCAAGCAAAGCATGCTCTATATTTCAATATAATTCCCACACCTAGAGCACATTGAATCTATATTGATTCCTCTCTTCCTCAGATTCCATCTCACTTAACTAATCAAAGTAGATCGGGTCCACTTTTCTTATCTTGTGACTACTGCTCTTAGTGATGACGTTAGCTTTGCACCAGACATCATGTCATGGATTGCATAGTGCTCCAAACTAATGAGGCTGCATAAATGGGATGAATGAAGCTAATCTTTGTCTATTACCGTGAGTCAAGTCAGCTTTACATATCTCGTTGGGAGTTATGTCAACGTTCTGAATTGATACTCAAAAAAGTTCTAAGATGTGTACATTCTTTTATACAAGGATCAAATGTGGGTATACAAAACAGAACAGAAACAATACTCATTTATCATGTGTGATATTTGAATGAAAGTCTTACGACAAAGCACTATTCACTTCATCTCCTAACTTCAATAAATTAAAAATAAATAAATCAAATCAAATCAAATCAAATCAAATCTCCAGGAAGTACAGAAAATAGAAGCTGTGAGACAGAGACCTAACAGATATTAAGCAAGAAATTGCAAAACTTGTAAAGCACATAGTAAAAATAATATTGAGAGCGTTTCCATTCCCACTGTATTTCTAAATGCAAAAGAATAATAATAATAATTTCCATTTTCATGAAGTAGCAGCAGCCTTCTTGGCTCATACATTTACTATAGAACTATATAGTACCACAGATTTCATAATAATTGAAAAAGAAAAGAAGAGCAAATAACAAAAACAAAGTTGGATTTTCAGACAAACTATTTCAGTGGCACCCCAACAAATCCAATTCAAAACAAAAATTTAGGGAGTAATTTCAAGCCTGGGTTCAAAGCAAAAACCGGTAAAGAGCTGAAGAGGGAACTTCTTTGTCACGGGGCATTTCTGCGACCATTTCCATTGCTTCTGGCTCATGTCGAACATCAGAAGAGCTGGAGCTCCATAGCTCTGAATGTACACAAGCTCATTCGCACCGCTGCTAGCGAAAACCTCATCAAACTCCCCAAACCCTTGGAAAAACTTATGTGGCATACGTGCAATCTCCTGCCACTCCTTCCCATTCAGAACCCATATCCCGATCCCTTTGATTATGTCGGGGCGATCTTGTTTCCCGATCCCTCCCACCATAGCCAACTTCTCATTCAGGTTCATTAGACGCCCACATGTGAGAGAACATGGCACAGGGATAGAATTCTGAGCCAATAAACCATGGGTTGATTGGTTTGAGAGGTTATAGGCGATTAGGCCATGTCGATTCTCTGGAGCTCCCCCTCCGGTTGAGTAAATCAAGAAATACAATACACCATCACAGATCATACTCTCATTGCCCCCTCTCCACCCGGCCAGAACCTCTTTTAGAGGAGTCCCCCATGTCATTGTCTCTGAGTCATAAACATGAATTGAGAGGTCCCACTGAAAAAAATTCCCAGGGACTTGTTTAGATTTCACAACCGAGACATTGTAATTGTGAGACATACTATTCACTGAGATAGCCAACGCGCTGTACTCAGAAAATTTCAAACCAGGAGGATCCTCAAGCCTCTTGCAGCATTTGGTGATTGGGTTACAGATGTGTAGCTCGCTTCGGCTATCATTGTCCATGAAGCAAACTAGGCCACGAGATGAAGCAATGAACCAACTTGATGTCTGAATGCGGGGAAGTTCAATGCTGTACCACTTTCGAAGGATGGGATCACAGGCATAACCGATTGGTTCATCCGAGCTAGTAAACATGAAATACCAAGGTTTTTGTGATGAGACATGAGAGCGGTTCCATAAAAACCGCCTTGAACTAATTATCTCACTCCATCTTTTACAGACACAACCCGCTCTAAAAATGCTTGCGATGGGGAGATAGGCTAGGATTCGCTCCAATAAGTCATCAGGAAGTATTAAATCAAGGGAAACCACCATAGTGTCTTTATTGCCTTCATCACTAAGCTCTGAGAATGTATGGAACTCTCCAACATCTCTCACAGTGTCATCAAAGCAATGAATGACCCATGATGTTTCCCCCTCCATGATCAAGAAGAGCAAAGAAAACCTGAACATGAGAAAGAAAAGCAAACCAGATTATACATTCTATTCAAGGCAAATGTATCAAGTAAGAAACTCAACGTGGCAATGAAATCGCCTGAAACTCTCTCTTAAATCATGAGGAAATATCACAGGGCTTGAACAGTTGAATTCAAATCACCTGGCAAGATATTAAATTTGAGGAAATGGATGATTTGTGCATTGCAGATCAATTCAAGGAAATAAAATCAGACAACATTCAGCCTACTGCGTACCGTTTTTTTGTTTTTGTTTTTGTTTTCTGTTTTGATTTTACAGAAGACTTCTTTGGTGACTGTTTTCAAGATTTTTTTAGAATAACAACTCATTTTTAGGAGACACCAAACAGTTGTTTTCAAAATTTCAAAAACTGTTTTTGCACAAAAATGAAAATGGTGGATGTTTTCAAACGTTTCATTATTTTGTATCTGAAAACATGAAAACTAAAACGATAGCAAACAGGCAAATTGACTCCTGTTTCTCAATATATGCCTAAAAATGTATCATAACCACAAAATTACAGATATTATCAAAGCAAGAACACTGTCCTGCTGCCTCCCCTGCCATTGAAAGGCCAAAGAAAATTGAAAATAATAAATGAAATAAACCAAGAATTCATCCAATGAGTATATCATGTATGGATACTATAGTAAAATCAGTCTCAGTTATATACATTCATGGATATATAATCCATAATAACTAACATTAAAACAATAGAGCTGTAATTCAATGGCCAAATTTCAGAGCTGGTGAAAAAACCTAATAAAACTACCTTCAACTATTCTATTTAACAAAATGAAAATGAATCGTGCCATTCAGAAAGAACTTCTGATATCACCAGTTTAACAGTTAGAAGAACAAATACATCAAAAAACTTTCAATCTCAGGTAAGAAAAGTGTACAATGATTTAAAGGAACAGACTCTAACCTCAAATGAGATTAGCTGAATACCCAGATGAAGATAATTCCATATGACCAATAATATTTGTGGATTTAAAGATTATTTGTAGATACAAGCCACATTCAAAAAAGAAAAGAAGAGAAAAGAATATGCAACCAGTGGTTTCTTGAAGAAATTATAGAAAGGAATAAATGACATTTCAAACAAACAAAACAAAAAAGGTGAGAAATTAACTCTTTTCACCAGAATACAACAATGTAACTAAGCTAATCCAAAACACCCAATACACCTTTTTCACAGAAAACAAACACCTCCATGACTTTGGACATCAAACCCTAAATGGGTCTGTGAAAAAAAAAAAAAAAACAGTAAAACATGTTAGGTAAGAGATTAGACCCTACACAGCGACCAATCACAGATCAAAAACCCCAATTCAAACAGTAAAAACAACAGTAATAATACCTAAAGAACCCAACAAATAGAAACACAAACAGATCATAAGAAAGCAAAGGAAATCCTTTTCAAAAAGAAGGACATCTCAGGAAGTGAAAATCAAATCAAGAATATATACCTTCAAGAAAACCCCTTTCGGGCTATACTGACCAAATGGGTATTGCTAGATTTGTAAGATGTAAGTGAATAGTGAATAGCCCTTTTCATACAGATCAACATTATAGACAAGAAATGGGATTACAAAGATTGTTCCTCGAGACAGATAATGAAAGGTCCTGAAATGGGTCGGTTTGGATTTAGCAGATGAACATGACTATACTACAGAGAGAGAGAGAGAAATGTGTGAAATCTCTTGTTTCTTTTCTATTGGTTCGGTTTTAACAAAAACGACAGGGGTCTATCTAGAAAAAAAAAACACAAAAACACAAAAACGACAGGCAGTGGAATGGAATAGGAAGGCGGCTTTCCATTGGGCTGTAAGTATATTACACTGACACTTTCCAAGATTTTGTCTAATTATAATTTATATTTTAATATTTTAAAATTTATATTTATATTTTTGTAATTAATAGCTTCATTTTATAAACTCTTTATTTATATAAAAAAATAAAAATTCTTAGGGCTGATTTGGCATATTTGAAAAAAGTTAAAAAGTTAAAAAGTCACTATTCTATTCACATCATCTTATTTAAATCACATCACTTCTTTAACACATCACTTCAAACCCAACCCAAACTAAACTCATATTTCATAAAAAGTCAAAAAGTACACTTATTTATAGGAAAAATTATTTATAAGTCCTATTAGGGAAACTTATGCTACATATAGTCCTACTAAAAAACTTATGTTCCCATAAGTCCTGTGAGAAGTTTGTTGACACATTTACCCTCAATATTAGTTGTTAATATCATAAATAATAGTAAAACTATATATAAAAAATTGATATAAACGTAACGTAACGTGACACCTACATAAACGTAACGTGACACCTATATGTAACGTAATGTGACATATCTACATAAACGTAACGTAACGTGATACCTACATAAACGTAACGTGACACCTATATAAATGTAACATGACATATCTACATAAACGTAACGTAACGTGACACCTACATAAACGTAAAGTGACACATATGATCTATAATAACATTTAATTTTTTATATAAGAAATTGTCTATATATACATATATATATATATATATATATATTATGGGTTGTTGCAACTTTATGTGGTTCATGTGTTTTATGAATTGCTTGTGTAATTGAAGCTGTAGATGTATAACCCATTATAGTTGAAGAAGATATGTATGCTAAGAAGGCTTGCGAGTTGGTGAAAGAATTTTCTAGCAGCTAACCTGGGCGGCTTGCTCCTTTCAATGTAAGTTCCCTTGGCTTTTTCCAAACACCAAGGACTCAGGATCACTCTGTACATTGCTCGATCTCCTTTCAAATCAAACAACACAAATTTAACTACAACACTGATATCATAAACATATACATACACACATATATGTGCATTAAAACGTAGTTTTTGAAAAGATTTGTGCGATGGAATTGAACCTTGCGTGAGGAGGAAGAACTGAAATGGAGCTAAGATCGCAGGCTTTGTTGATCTTCAACTTCATTGAATCGAACAACCAGTAGTTGAGAACTTCGAGATTTGAAGCGAACCGTGGCTGATTTCGACGAAGAGATTAACAATGGAGATCGAATTGGTCGATTGAATCGTTTGAGGAGCCGAGCCCTACCCTTCCATTAATTAATTTAAAATTATAATTTTTATTAATTAATTTAGATTTCACATATATTATTGATAATTTTTTAAATTTTACAATTAATAATACAAAATAAAAATATATTAAGATTATATATCTATTTCAAAACAAACGGATTAAAAAAATAAAAAACTTATTAAGTTTGCGAAACGTAATGTGACACGTTACGTTACGTTTATGTAAGTATCACATTACGTTTATATAGGTGTCACGTTACGTTTATATAAGTGTCACGTTACATTACGTTTATGTAGGTGTCACGTTACGTTCATATAGGTGTCACGTTACGTTACGTATATATAGGTGTCACGTTACGTTACGTTTATGTAAGTGTCATGTCACGTTAGAATCTTGTAGAATACATTTTTATGAAAATAGGACTTGAGACTCTATAAGAAATTACACAGGACTTAATCTAACATAAGATTCTAAAAAAGGACTTATAAATAAGTCTCCAATTTTATAACCCCAAACTAAATCAAAAAATCAACCCATTCCATAAACGAACCCTTAGACAATCACGTGATGATGCATTGAGATAGACTTATTTGGAGTACCTTTTTGTAAACTGAAAATTGATTATTAAAAGAACAAAATTAAAATCATCATTTTCTTAGCTAAAAAATTGATATTTTTTAAAAATTTATTTTTGTCTTTAGTAAATTATTTAAAAAATTTATGTTAAGATTTTTTACTTTTTGTATCTATCAAGACTAAAAGACTCTAAAAATTAAAAATAATAATAACTAAAGACCAAAATAAATCAAACTAAATAAGTTAAAAAAAATCAACACCCCAGGGAATGCATCTTGAAGGTAAAAAATTAAAAATAATAATAACTAAAGACCAAAATAAATCAAACTAAATAAGTTAAAAGAATCTACACCCCAAGGGATGCATCTTGAAGGTAATTTATGGGTAAGAGATAGGCCTACCCTCTATCCTACAATCTAGCCTTTGGACCAAAAGGTTAAAGAAAATAATAATAATAAATATTGCTATCAATGTTCTCGAAGCTTTATTCTCCCGAATCCCCCTAATGTCCAAAACGACGTTGTTTTGGGCATTTTTATTTTTTTTTCTTCTTTTTTTTCTTTCATTTTCAGTCTGAAACGCAGAGGAAGAGAAAAAGAAGAGAGAAAGAGAAGAGAGGGGAAGAGGTGGAGAGAGGGAGAAAGAGAGAGGAGAGGAGAGAGAGGGCCCCTCCTGTGCCTCTGCCGCCGATCGTCATTTCATGACTCCGATCGTCATGACTCGTCATAGCCTTCAACCGCCCTCCCGCCCGCCTCCGCCTCCGCCTCCACCTCCTCCTTCCCTTGTGATTATGGCCCCCTCCAGTCCTCCTCTTCCTTCCTCGTTCCTCCTCCTCCTCCTTCCTTCTCTTCCCCTTCTTCCTTCTGATTTTCTGCTTCTGGAAAAAAAAATACAAAAATACAAAAACGGCGTTGTTTTTGAATTAGGGAATCATGACGGGGAGAACTGAGCTCCCTAGCACGATACGAATTAAATGGTATTTGGTGAATTTGAGTTGAGATTAAATGAAATGAGAATTTGATGACCCAACAACAAAATTATAATGGGACTTGGTTAGGTAAAGAAGGCCTTTTGCCTTGGTGCCTCTAACCAACAAGAAATGGAGTCCACAATTTTCTCCCACTATTATATTTATTTATTTTTTGAACAAAATTTAGTGTTAGTGAAGTATATACCAAATTGTTAATGGAAGAAAAAATTTGAAAGTGAAAGAAAAAAATGATAGAAGGTGCAGTGAAAGAAAAAAAAAATAGAAAAAAATATTTTCTTGTAGTTATTTAATTAGAATGAAAACTCTTGATTATAGTTAACTCATTGCATAGATTCTTACATTTTTCTCTTCTTTTCTTTTTTTTTTTTTTTTTTTTTTTTTTTTTGCAAGAAATTAAACACCTAGTTATCATGTTAGTATGGGTTGTACAAGAAAATTAATTTTTTTTATTACGACAACTTTTATGCTAAAAAAACTCATGAATAGTTATATATATATATATATATATGTGTGTATTTTTTCTTTCTTTCACTATCCACTAAATAAACTGATCAACCTATAAAACAAGAGGAAAACCAAAAGAGTAAAAAAAAATGAAAGTTGTGATGAGTAAGACAACATTATTTGGCTTTTGTTGTTGGAAAAATACCAAATGGACCTATTGTTAGAAAAATGGTTTGAAAATTATTAGTAAGTAAATGAGAATTAATTTCTAAAGTGCACCATTTCAGTATGATTTTTAAAACAAAATTTATTTGTTTAAATTTTGATTTTTATTTAAATAAAGTCATATTTTTTTTTTTGGGGTCAAAATTAAATTAGATTCGATAGAATTATAACAGTCATATTTGTTATGGTTGCATCTTTTCCATAGAAAGGATGCGACTCCTTTGAAAAGCCGCCATGACTATTAGAAGAGTCATCAATTCACCTATATAAGGAGGCTCTCATTGCATTCATTAAATGGTTGAATTCACCTTGTATTTCTTTCCTTTTGACACTTTGTCCTTTTTGTCAGAGAATTATCCATAGTAAGATTCGCCAGGCTTGCAGTAATAGTGCTATTTCTGTAAAGTTCAATTATTATATTTTGGAAGACAAACATCCGATAAAACTCATAAGCAGCGTAGCAAGGGACAAATTTGTCATAAGAACATTTTATCTAACATAAGCCACGATCAATCTATTCTCAATTCCAAAATTAAACAATCTATTCGTGAATATGGTTTGTTGTATATGGATTGGTTTGATTTTACCCAAATAATTTTATGTTGTTTTCAAGTATATTTATATATATATAATACAATTTGACAACATAATTGGTACAATTACTATGTGCTTCACACAATACATATAAGGATTTGTTCCAACACCTATTTGATAGTATTTTTATTTTATTTTTTTGAAAGAAAATTCTAAATTCATTTGACGACCAATTTTCAAAAAATATTTTCAAGAAAAAGGTAAAAACAACCCATTTTCAAAAAACACCAAAAAAAATATTTTCAAAATTTTATTTTTATTTTTATTGCACAAAAATAAAAACAATAACTTGATCATAAAAATTGGACCTATTTAGTGGGATTTTGTTCCTTATGTTTTAAAATTATTTCTAAAATTGTTTTTCAACTTGTTTTTGAAACCATTTTTGAGGGGGGAAAAATTTTAAAATCCACTTTTTTATAAAAAAAAAAAAAAAAAAAAAAACTAAAGATCATTCTCAATTTTTTTTTTTAAAGTTATTTGGTATAAAAATTAAAATGATGTAAAAAGATGAATGCTTTTTGTCCTTGAATATCTTATAAAAACATAAGCAAACAGTAAAATCCATCAATTCCAACCCTGAAAGGAATTGTGATCTTTTCCATTCTATATTTGTAATGAAAATGTTTCATGATATCATTTAATGATCTTTTTTAGTTTAAAATAATTATAAATTTACATTCGTATTTCATAACCATTAGATATGTAATGAAAAATTTTCGATTATATATATAAAATAAAGATAATCAAAATCCCCTTGTCAAAAGCATTAAAAACCCCTCCACATTCTTAGTGAAAATTAACGATGATACCAATAATATGTTATCGTCAATTAACAACAAACTTATAAGTGGAGGATCAATCTTATTTTTCACTTCTGTTCAAAAAAACAAAAAAGTCTTAGGTAGCGTTTCGTAGAGTTTTGTAAATATGATTTAAGAGTATGAGTTGTGTTTTGAGTTTGTGTGTTGTGGAATTATGATTTGAGTGTAGAAAATTTGTTTGGTAAAGAGTTTTGAAAATAGTTTTGGAAAAGAGGTTTGATTTGAGTGGGGAATTGTTGATGTGACATTTGATATGTGATACAAAAATTTACAACTCATAACTAAACATACAACTCAAAATTATTTTAAAGCACATAAAAAATTTTAAAAATTTCAAAAAATATTTTTCCCGATTATATAAATCAATTGCAAAAAAAAAAAAAAAAAAAAAAAAAAAAAAATTTACTGTTCCGGACAGCCGGCCGGACGATCGGCCGGATGTCCCGTTCCCTAAAACGAGCCCTTTTGCTATGACAGAATGTTACAGAGCTTTCGGCAGAGTTTTGGAAAATTAATTCCAAAACTCCTACCAAACATCATGCTCAAACTCACACGTTGAAAACGATTTCCAGAATCGTTCCAAACAGAGCCTTATTTTTCTCATACAACGACCTTTTCACAGAATTGGAGGTATTGCTCTGCCTAAAGGTTGCTGTGACTTCCAATTTAAACAAATAAATAAAGGAAAAAAAAAAAAAAGAAAAAAAAAGGGCTGTTGTGACTTTTCGCAAGGGTTGGTATTGGGCAATTTCAATTATCAGTTTATATCATAGGATTGGTTGAGTAAGTTATTCATATGAAAAAAAAATTAAATCAATCAGATATTTATAACTACATAACAACATTACATAATTTTATATTTAGAGAAATCTAATTTTATTTCTAAAAAATTAAATTTAAATATGTAAATCACTACCTTTTTATGTAATTTTTACTTTAATGAGATCTTTAGGTTTATAAGAAAAAAAATGAGAATTAAACAGTTCACAAAATCATATTTTGAAATTTATTGATACTTTACCCAAAATTAAATACACATTATTTTTTGGGAGACTTATTTATAAGTCCTTTTTCAGAACCTTATGCTAGGCTAAGTCCTGTGTAATTTTTTATAGAGTCTCAAGTCCTATTTTCATAAGAATGTATTCCACAAGATCCTAACGTGACATGACACTTACATAAACGTAACGTAACGTGACACCTATATATACGTAACGTAACGTGACACCAATATGAACGTAACGTGACACCTACATAAACGTAGCGTGGCGTGACACTTATATAAGCGTAATGTGACACCTATATAAGCGTAATGTGACACTTACATAAGCGTAACGTAACGTGTCACGTTAGGTTTCGTTACGGTTGGAGCCGACCGTGATCACGAGTATTGTAATCCAACGGTGGCTGGTGAGTCTCCCTCACTGGAGATGGTTAGTCGGCTGAGATGGAAAGTTATGGTGACGGGCGGTGAGGAAGACCCATTGGTTGATAGTCAGAAGGAGTTGGTGAATGTAACAACCCTCGTACCGATTACTGAATAACCACTGAATTAAATACTGGTTATTGCTAAACTGGACCGCTAATGACTGATAAGTGTTGGATGAACTCTTGAGCAGTGAATGGGCTGAAATGAAATTGAATAAGTTTATCTATTGAATTGCATATTGTATCTGTTTGCTTGAATGATTATCTGTTTAAACTTATGTGTTTAAACTGCTAATTGAAGGCCTTATCGGCGGCCGAATTAGGAACCGTTTGATGTTTTAGACTCAGTAGAATATTTCTGATTTTATGGTATATTTATCTGAAAATTGATTAAAAATGATTAAATTAGATTAAAATGAGTTAATTGGGAACTTGGACTTATTTACCGTTTAAACCACTTAATGGACCTATTGTTTAGTATTATCATTAGAGCCTTATCACTTAACAAAGCTTTTGATCAGCTCTTCTTCATGTTCTAACCGACCAAGCAAGTGAGAAAGGAGAGAGAGAAGTAAGAGATTTGAGCTCATATTGGTGAATTAGCTTGGAGTGCTTGGAATTAAAGTGTAACTTGGCTAAATTGAGCTTGCTAGACTTGAAATCAACACTCTAGGTAAGGAATCCATTGTCTTCTTGTCATCTTGGAGCTCCATTTTGCATGATTCTTGCTCAATTGTAGAATTAAACCATGTTTGAGTCCATATAGGTTGATTCATGCTAGAATTCATGCATGCATGTTGAATTTGTGGACTTTTGAAGTTGAATTCTTGAGAATGCTACATGCATGTCTATGTTTATATTATAGTCCATGTTTTCACTTCATTTTCCAACTAGTGAGCTCATTAGAGCAAGATTTGAAGTTGATTTTGGTCTAAAACTCATGCATGTCATGTTTGCATGTTGTTTTTGAAAATGGTTCAAAATTGGGTTTAATTGGAACATCCTTGGGCCTTGATTTCTTAAATTGAGCTTTAAAACTTGTTATCCTATGTGTTTAAAGAGTTTTCGAAAAATGGGCCCAGAGGATCGATTTTGGTGTCCGAAACTTAAGTTTGAACTCGAGAAACAGTTACGGTTTTCCAATTTTGAGGTCCGCCGGCGAAATCGCTCGGCGAAATTTCACTCGGCATTTCTTCGCATTATTTCTGATCGCTCGGCGGAGAGTTTCACGCTTCGGCGGCGAAATCGCGCATCCGACATCTTGCTTTGTCATCGGCATTTCGGCGAAGTTAGCCGGCGGGGACCTTTGTTGGCTTGTCCGCGGCGGGGAAGTTGGCCGGCGGAGGCCTGTTTCCGAAAATTGAAACTAATCTCTGTGCACATTTTGCATCCTCATCCCATCCTAGGCATTCTTAGGCCTAGTTTAAGGCATCTTAATGAGGATTTAGACATAGAACCACAGGAAATTTAGGGATTTAATTATATCCTTCCGATTTGTGAACTTAGTGTGTGTTCTATTTGTTAAGCTGTTTAGGGTTGGCTCTCGGGGGCAGCGCTCTAGGCTGCTATAGCCCAATCTCTGTGAGTAGCAGTTGTGTAAAGATATGTTCAAATGGTTATATTTTGAATCTTGGTATTTATTGAGTGATATTGTTTATTGAATGAATGTATGTCTGCATTTGAATTGTATTGTGGCATCCTTAGCACCCTGTTATTATTTATTCTGAGCTCTGTCGGTTTCCTTGTGGAACCATCTTGTTTGATGGCCATCATTATTGTTGGATGCATGAAGGCGGTCCTTTCTGGACCCTCTTGTTTATAGGCTAATGGATGCACCACATATGGTGATTGATTGAAATCTTGATTGGTGAAATCTTGAAAGATTGAAATCTTGTATAATGAATTGATTTCATTCTTTGTAAGGACATTTATTCATAACCTCTTTACCTTTGTATGTTATTCACGGGTTTTAGCTCCTGTTTATATATATATGTAGGTTCTCGAACGACGCCGAGCTAGGAGCGTGGGATTGGTCCCCAGTTTTGTCAAGCCAGCCTATGTGCCTCACTGCGAGGTTCCGAGTTGCCATGTTATGGCTTGGGGTGTTTTTGTGTCCCCTATCGGTCTCCTTACTGTATTGTACTTTTGTATAGACTGTTTACTGCACTGTTATCGAGGGATTCAATCCCCGTACTGACTGACTGTATATGATTGTATAGAATGTACTGTGTTGAACCGTATGAATGCATAAAAATGTTTTTGACATACAGATTTTCACAGCTCAATGGACACTAGTTATTTACTGTATTGGCTTCCGCCAGGCCCTGTACTCTGTTTGACTGTATTACTGTTCTGTAGGCCTTTGGTAATCTCGGATTACTGGCCAGTTACGGTGCTAAACCCATAGGGCCGGGTTTGGGTCGTGACAGAGTGGTATCAGAGCGATACTTAACCACGAGTTATACCGCACACACGTGTCCAAATGAGCTATAGGGTGTCCTAGAAAAGCATTAGGGCATCTCATGAATTTGAAAAGTGTGTGCTTATGACTGACTGATTATATGTTAAAGTGTTAAACTGTTTAAGTATACAACCGTTACAACTGCTTATAGTGAAATGGATAACACAAACACTGCAAATGAAACTGAAGCATCATCCTCTGAGGCCAGAATGGCCAGACTTGAACAAATGATGGGACTGATAATTGAAAGACTCGAACAACAACCTAACCAACAGCCCCCACCTCCTCCTCCTCCGGTGCAACCGGAACAAAATGTACAGAATGTGAACGCTAATGAGGTGGACATTATTGCACTGACTCAGAAATTCAGCAAAATGAAACCACCGTCCTTTCAGGGAGGCTTGGCAGATTAAAGGTGAAGCACAGGTTCTTGAGGCCGAAAAAGTTGTTTGAGGTTTTTCCGTGCCCCGAACCAAACAAAGTATTGTTGGCAACCTTCACCCTTCAGGAAGAAGCAAGAAGGTGGTGGATGTTGACCCGTGATGCAAATACTATTGTGACTTGGGCTCAGTTTAAGAAGTCATTCTTTGAAAAGTATTTTCCCGATTGCATCGAGGACGAAAAAGTGGCGAGTTTGAATAGTTGAGACAGGCAAGGCGTGCATTGCGAGTATGAGAAGAATTTTATGAACTTGCTAGGTATGCACCACATATGGTGGATACCGACTATAAAGGCAGGGAGGTTTGAAGGCGGCCTTAGTGTTGCTATCGAGACCGAATAAATGTGTTAAAATGCCAACTTATGTAGGTGTTCTCGAGGGCATTGATGGCGAGACGAATATTGCGGGTGAAACAATCTGAAACACCGACAAACAAGCGAGTGGCAAGGAAAAAGGCGAGTTTCAAATTTAAGAAAGGCAAGCATAACCCAACAAACAAGAAGCGAATCACGGGGTCGACTACTAGCTGACCAAGGGGTGGATTTACTCCACCTGCTCCATATGTGGCAACAAGCACAAAGGGTTTGCTACCGGGTTTCGGAGCTTGTTTGAGTGTGGCAAGGTGGGCCATGAAATTAGGCCTTATACCGCTCCACCAGTTAGTAGTAAAAAGCTGCACCGGCGCGGCGACATCAAATGTGGCACCAAAACCGAACCCCAAAACTCTAGGAAAGAGCACATGTGGCGGTAGAGTATTGCCCTAATCTTAGGAGGCGTGCAAAACTCTTGAGACTGTTGTGTCAGGTATCCTCTCTATCTGTGCTCAAAATGCTTATGTATTGATTGATTCGGGGTCTACACATTCTTATGTGTCGCATGCTTTTTCGCGTAAATTGAATAGACCCTTAGAACCCATGAACTATCTGCTAGCTGTATCATCACCTGTTGGGGGATCCATGACATGTGCATATATGTATCCTGCTTGTGAGATTATTGTTGGGGATATGCATCTGTTTATTGATTTACTACCGTTGAACATAGATCATTTTGATGTAATATTGGGGATGGATTGGCTACAAAAATACCATGCCACTATAGACTGTGTAACAAAACAAGTAGTTTTCCGTCTACCGGGTTTGCCCGAATTTGTGTTTAATGGGAGTGGAGTAGTACCTCCTCCATACCTGATTTCTTCTGTAAAGGCTGTCAAATTGATTAGAAAGGGGTGTAAAGGATATCTGTTACGTATTGGTGTACTGTTAATGATAATGTTAAAACTGATGTGATTTGCATTCCTAAAGTCGGAGAATTCGGATGTATTTCGGATGATTTGCTAGGATTTGATTGATAGGAAATTGAATTTATTGTGGATGTGGTTAGAATTTACGGTAGATATCTAAAGCTCCTTATAGAATGGCTCCGACTGAACTGAAGGAATTGAAAGTACAATTGCAGGAACTGTTAGATAAGAAGTTTATCAGACCTAGTACCTCACCGTGGGGTGCACCTGTTCTGTTTGTAAAGAAGAAAGATGGTTCACTGAGACTGTGTATTGATTACCGCGAACTGAACAAGGTAACTGTAAAGAATAAATATCCATTACCGCGTATTGATGATTTATTTGACCAGTTACAGGGTGCACAAGTGTTTTCCAAGATTGATCTTAGATCGGGGTATCACCAACTGAAAGTCGAACCGGAAGACATTGATAAAACTGCTTTTAGAACGAGGTATGGCCATTATGAATTTTTAGTTATGCCGTTCGAGATTCTGAATGCCTCTTTGCATTTATGGACCTCATGAGCAAATTTTAAACCATACCTTGATGATTTTATTGTGGTATTCATTGATGACATATTGATTTATTCTAAGACTGTTGAAGAACATGAACATCATCTGAGACTAGCCTTGCAAACCTTAAGAGAACAGAAACTGTATGCTAAATTGTCTAAATGTGAGTTTTGGCTTGACCATGTGATGTTTTTGGGGCATGTTGTTAGCAAAGACGGAATTTCCGTTGATCCACAGAAAATTGAAGCTGTAGTAAACTGGCCTAGACCAACGAATGTGACTGAAGTCCGAAGCTTTTTGGGATTGGCTGGATATTACAGGAGATTTGTTAAAGACTTCTCCAAAATTGCCCTACCACTGACGCAGTTGACACAGAAAGGGATAACATTTGACTGGACTGACCAAAGGGAATCAGCATTTCAGGAGTTAAAAACTAGACTTGTAACTGCACCGATTCTGACTCTACCTTCAGGTACGGATGGTTATACTGTTTTTAGTGATGCTTCTCATAAGGGTTTGGGATGTGCTTTAATGCAAAATGGGAGAGTTATTGCTTATGCTTCCAGACAGTTGAGACCACATGAAAAGAACTACCCGACCCATGACTTAGAACTTGTTGCAGTAGTTTTTGCACTGAAAATTTGGCGTCACTATTTGTATGGAGCAACCTGTGAAGTGTATACTGACCACAAGAGCCTGAAGTACTTTTTCACCCAGAAAGAACTGAATATGAGACAGCGGAGATGGCTTGAACTGATAAAAGATTATGATCTACAGATATTGTACCATCCGGGAAAAGCCAATACCGTTGCCGATGCTTTGAGCCGAAAATCAATTGCCAACTTAGCCTGTTTGCTGACTGGACAGAAAGAGTTGCTTCTTGACCTGGAAAAGTCCGAAATTGAAATTGTTTTGAGAGAACAGGGTGGAACAATAGTTGCCATTACTGCTCAACCAGCATTGATTGAGGAAATTAAAGAAAAACAACAACTGGATGATTTCTTGAAAAAGGTTATTGAAGAAAGGGATTCAAAAAAACCAAGGGGTTCAAATTTGAGAACAATGTTCTGAAATTTCAAGAAAGACTGTGTGTACCAAATGACACTGAATTGAAGAGAAGAGTTCTGTAAGAAGGCCACAGTTCGAAGTTTTCGATTCACCCAGGGAATACGAAAATGTACCAAGATCTGAAAGCAAATTTACGGTGGCGAGGAATGAAGAAGAAATTGCCGACTTTGTGTCCAAATGTCTTCATTGCCGACAAGTCAAAGTGAACATCAACGACTCTTTGGATTCTGCAACCCTTATCCATACGAGTGGAAATGGGAGCATATCACGATGGATTTTATCGTTGGATTACCTCGCTCCGAGAAAGGTATGGACTCTATTTGGGTTATTGTTGATAGATTGACTAAATCGCACACTTCCTACTGTCAAGACAATTTATAATCTTGAACAAATTGGTATTATCTATATTGATGAAATTGTGAGATTGCATGGAGTGCTGTATCTATTGTTTACGAGGATTGAAGTTTACATCGAGGTTCTGGCGAGCCTCTGATGCATTAGTCTTGAATTGAAATTTGAGTAGTGCCTATCATCCTCGACGGATGGCGGTCGAAAGGACCATCCAGACTCTAGAGGACCTCTCGAGAATGTGTGTCTTGGACTTTCGAGAAATTGGGAAAGTCATTTGCCGTTGGTTTGGTCGCCTACAACAGCTACCATTCGAGTATTGGAATGGCGCCTTCGAGGCGTTGTATGGCGAAAGTGTAGATCTCCAATCTGCTTTGGGCGAAGTTGGAGATGGGCCTTTGCTTGGGCGAGATTGTGTATGAAACTTTGAGAAGGTAAAATTGATCTGATGAAAGCGCATGAGTAAGCCAGAAGAGTTATCACGGATGTCGAGAAGGCGAGATAGAGAATATGAAGTGGGTGATCACGTGTTTGTGAAAGTGACACCAATGAAAGGCCAAACTCGCTTTGGAGTCAAAAGCAAGTTAAGCGCGGTATGTCGGACCGTGTCAGTTATTGAGAAAATCAATCCGGTGGCGTATCAAGTTGCGCTTCCTCACGAAATGGAGCATATGCATAACGTCTTCCACATTTCGATGTTGAGAGACTACCTCGGGATCCGTTTCATGTGATTGAGCCTACTCGGATAGTGCTTAGTGATGACTACACTTACGAGGAGCGGCCTATCTGATTGTGAAGCGGATCAAGAAACCGAAACAAAGAGATCCGCTAGTGAAAGTTGATTGGCGAGAACCACGGTGGCGTTTATGCCACTTGGGAAAGGAAGATGACATGGCTAGGCGATATCTGATTTGTTCATTGAACCTGTTTTCTTCAAGCGAAGGTAACTCGAGTTTAGAGGACTAAACTCCTTATAAGGAGGAGAAGCGTAACAACCCTCGTCTGGATTCTTGAATAACCCTAATTAAATCTTGGTTATTGCTAAAATTGGACCGCTAATGGTGATAAGTGAACTGGATGAACTCTTGAGCAATTGAATGGGCGGCGAAATTGAATAAGTTTATCTATTGAATTGCATATTGTATTTGCTTGAATGATTATCTGTTTGAGCTTATGTGTTTAAATTGCTAATTGAAGGCCTTATCGGCGGCCGAATTAGGAACCGTTTGATGTTTTAGACTCAGTAGAATATTTCTGATTTTATGGTATATTTATCTGAAAATTGATTAGGAATGATTAAATTAGATTAAAATGAGTTAATTGGGAACTTGGACTTATTTACCGTTTAAACCACTTAATGGACCTATTGTTTAGTATTATCATTAGAGCCTTATCACTTAACAAAGCTTTTGATCAGCTCTTCTTCATGTTCTAACCGACCAAACAAGTGAGAAAGGAGAGTGAGAAGTAAGAGAGATTTGAGCTCATATTGGTGAATTAGCTTGGAGTGCTTGGAATTAAAGTGTAACTTGGCTAAATTGAGCTTGCTAGACTTGAAATCAACACTCTAGGTAAGGAATCCATTGTCTTCTTGTCATCTTGGAGCTCCATTTTGCATGATTCTTGCTCAATTGTAGAATTAAACCATGTTTGAGTCCATATAGGTTGATTCATGCTAGAATTCATGCATGCATGTTGAATTTGTGGACTTTTGAAGTTGAATTCTTGAGAATGCTACATGCATGTCTATGTTTATATTATAGTCCATGTTTTCACTTCATTTTCCAACTAGTGAGCTCATTAGAGCAAGATTTGAAGTTGATTTTGGTCTAAAACTCATGCATGTCATGTTTGCATGTTGTTTTTGAAAACTGGTTCAAAATTGGGTTTAATTGGAACATCCTTGGGCCTTGATTTCTTAAATTGAGCTTTAAAACTTGTTATCCTATGTGTTTAAAAGAGTTTTCCAGAAAATGGGCCCGAGAGGATCGATTTTGGTATCCCAAACTTAAGTTTGAACTTCGAGAACAGTTAAGGTTTTCCAATTTTGAGGTCCGCTCGGCGAAATACCTTCGGCGAAATTCATGCTCCCAGCATTTCTTCGCATTGTTTCTGATCGCTCGGCGAGAGTTTCACGCTTCGAAGCGAAATCGCGCATCCAGCATCTTACCTTTGTGCATCGGCCCTTCGGCGGAAGTTAGCCTTCGGCGGGGACCTTTGTTGGCTTGTCGCTCGGCGGAAGTTGGCCTTCGGCGGAGGCCCTGTTTTCAAAGTCAAACTAATCTCGTGCACATCTTTGCATCCTCATCCCATCCTAGGCATTCTTAGGCCTAGTTTAAGGCGTCTTAATGAGGATTTAGACATAGAACCACACCGAGGAAATTTAGGGATTTAATTATATCCTTCCGACTGTGAACTTAGTGTGTGTTCTATTTGTTAACTGTTTAGGGTTGGCTCTTGGGGACGCGCTCTAGCTGCTTTAGCCCAATCTCTGTGAGTAGCAGTTGTGTAAAGATATGTTCAAATGGTTATATTTTGAATCTTGGCCCGAAGGCTGTTTATTGATGATATTGTTTATTGAATGAATGTATGTCTGCATTTGAATTGTATTGTGGCATCCTTAGCACCCATTGTTATTGGTATTCTGAGCTCTGTCGGTTTCCTTGTGGAACCATCTTGTTTGATGGCCATCATTATTGTTGGAGTCTGTGAAGGCCGGTCCTTCTGGACCCTCTTGTTTATAGGCTAATGGATGCACCACATATGGTGATTGATTGAAATCTTGATTGGTGAAATCTTGAAAGATTGAAATCTTGTATAATGAATTGATTTCATTCTTGTAAGGGACATTCATTCATAACCTCTTTACCTTGTATGTTATTCACGGGTTTTAGCTCACTTTGTTTATATATATATGTAGGTTCTCGGACAACTGCATAGGAGCTAGGAGCGTGGGATTGGTCCCCAGTTTTGTCAAGCCAGCCTATGTGCCTCACTGCGAGGTTTCGAGCTGCCATGTTATGGCTTGGGGTGTTTTTGTGCCCCCTATCGGTCTCCTTACTGTATTGTACTTTTGTTTTGTATGGTATTTCTTTGCTTGTTATCGAGGATTCAATCCGTCTTGTTGTTGTATATGATTGTATGAGAATGTCTTGTGTTGAACCGCATGAATGCATAAAAATGTTTTTGACATCTGATTTTCACACTCAATGGACACTAGTTATTTCTTGTATTGGCTTCCGCCCACATGTACTGTTTGTTGTATTCTTATTACGTAGGCCTTTGGTAATCTCGGATTCTTGGCGATTCTGATGCTAAGCCCATAGGGCGGGGTTTGGGTCGTGACAGAGTGGTATCAGAGCGATACTTAACCACGAGTTATACCGCACACACGTGTCCAAATGAGCTATAGGGTGTCCTAGAAAAGCATTAGGGCATCTCATGAATTTGAAAAGTGTGTGCTTATGACTGACTGATTATATGTTAAAGTGTTAAACTGTTTAAGTATACAACCGTTACAACTGCTTATAGTGAAATGGATAACACAAACACTGCAAATGAAACTGAAGCATCATCCTCTGAGGCCAGAATGGCCAGACTTGAACAAATGATGGGACTGATAATTGAAAGACTCGAACAACAACCTAACCAACAGCCCCCACCTCCTCCTCCTCCGGTGCAACCGGAACAAAATGTACAGAATGTGAACGCTAATGAGGTGGACATTATTGCACTGACTCAGAAATTCAGCAAAATGAAACCACCGTCCTTTCAGGGAGGCTTGGAACCGTTAAAGGCTGAAGCCTGGGTTCTTGAGACTGAAAAGTTGTTTGAGGTTTTTCCGTGCTCCGAAGCAAACAAAGTATTGTTGGCAACCTTCACCCTTCAGGAAGAAGCAAGAAGGTGGTGGATGTTGACCCGTGATGCAAATACTATTGTGACTTGGGCTCAGTTTAAGAAGTCATTCTTTGAAAAGTATTTTCCCGATGCATCGAGACGAAAAAGTGGCGAGTTTGAGCAGTTGAGACGAGGCAAAGGCGTCATTGCGAGTATGAGAAGAATTTTACTGAACTTGCTAGGTATGCACCACATATGGTGGATACCGACTATAAGAAGGCCAGGAGGTTTGAAGGCGGCCTTAGTGTTGCTATCCAGGACCGAATAAATGTGTTGAAAATGCCAACTTATGTAGGTGTTCTCGACTGGGCATTGATGGCCGAGACGAATATTGCAGCGGTGAAACAATCTGAAACACCGACAACTGAGTGTCAAGGAAAAAGGCAGAGTTTCAAATTTAAGAAAGGCAAGCATAACCCAGCAAACAAGAAACAGAATACGGGGTCAACTACTAGCCCCAGCCAAGGGAGTGGATTTACTCCACCCTGCTCCATTTGTGGCAACAAGCACAAAGGGGTTTGCTACCAGGTTTCTGGAGCTTGTTTCAGGTGTGGCAAGGTGGGCCTGAAATTAAGGCCCTTCGCTTCCACCGATTAGTAGTAAAATGCACCGAAGCAATGACATCAAATGTGGCACCAAACCGAACCCCAAAACTAAGGAAAGAGCACATGAGGCGGGCAGTATTTGCCCTAATCGGAGAGGCGTGCAAAACTCTTGAGATGTTGTGTCGTATCCTCTCTATCATGCTCAAAATGCTTATGTATTGATTGATTAGTCTACACATTCTTATGTGTCGCATGCTTTTTCGCGTAAATTGAATAGACCCTTAGAACCCATGAACTATCTGCTAGCTGTAGCATCACCTGTTGGGGGATCCATGACATGTGCATATATGTATCTTGCTTGTGAGATTATTGTTGGGGATATGCATCATTTATTGATTTACTACCGTTGAACATAGATCATTTTGATGTAATATTGGGGATGGATTGGCTACAAAATACCATGCCACTATAGGCGTGTAACAAAACAAGTAGTTTTCAAATCTAGGGTTTGCCCGAATTTGTGTTTAATGGGGTGGAGTAGTACCTCCTCCATACCGATTTCTTCTGTAAAAAGTCAAATTGATTAGAAAGGGTGTAAAGGATATCGTATTACGTATTATTGTACTGTTAATGATAATGTTAAAAGCGATGTGAATTGCATTCCTATAGTCGGAGAATTCCCGGATGTATTTCGGATGATTTGCTAGGATTTGATTGATAGGAAATTGAATTTATTGTGGATGTGGTTAGGGTACAGTAGATATCTAAAGCTCCTTATAGAATGGCTCAATCGGAAGGAATTGAAAGTACAATTGCAGAAGCTGTTAGACAAGAAGTTTATCGGACCTAGTACCTTCAGGTGGGTGCACTGTTTGTTTGTAAGAAGAAAGATGGTTCATTGAGGCGTGTATTGATTACATGAATCGAACAAGGTAGCTAAAGAATAAATATCCATTACCGTATTGATGATTTATTTGACCCGATTCTGAGGTGCACAAGTGTTTTCCAAGATTGATCTTAGATCGGGGTATCACCAACTGAAAGTCGAACCGGAAGACATTGATAAAACTGCTTTTAGAACGAGGTATGGCCATTATGAATTTTTAGTTATGCCGTTCGGAGTTACGAATGCCTCTGCTGCATTTATGGACCTCATGAACAGAATTTTTAAACCATACCTTGATGATTTTATTGTGGTATTCGTTGATGACATATTGATTTATTCTAAGACTGTTGAAGAACATGAACATCATCTGAGACTAGCCTTGCAAACCTTAAGAGAACAGAAACTGTATGCTAAATTGTCTAAATGTGAGTTTTGGCTTGACCATGTGATGTTTTTGGGGCATGTTGTTAGCAAAGACGGAATTTCCGTTGATCCACAGAAAATTGAAGCTGTAGTAAACTGGCCTAGACCAACGAATGTGACTGAAGTCCGAAGCTTTTTGGGATTGGCTGGATATTACAGGAGATTTGTTAAAGACTTCTCCAAAATTGCCCTACCTCTTGTGTGATTGACACAGAAAGGGATAACATTTGACTGGACTGACCAAAGGGAATCAGCATTTCAGGAGTTAAAAACTAGACTTGTAACTGCACCGATTCTGACTCTACCTTCAGGTACGGATGGTTATACTGTTTTTAGTGATGCTTCTTATAAGGGTTTGGGATGTGCTTTAATGCAAAATGGGAGAGTTATTGCTTATGCTTCCAGACAGTTGAGACCACATGAAAAGAACTACCCGACCCATGACTTAGAACTTGTTGCAGTAGTTTTTGCACTGAAAATTTGGCGTCACTATTTGTATGGGGCAACTTTGTGAAGTGTATCTTGACCACAAGAGCACAAGTACTTTTTCACCCGGAAAAAACTGAATATGAGACAGCGGAGATGGCTTGAATCGATAAAAGATTATGATCTCTGATATTGTACCATCAGGAAAAGCCAATTCTTGCCGATGCTTTGAGCGAAAATCAATTGCCAACTTAGCTTTGTTCTTGTTGAATGACGAAGAGTTGCTTCTTGACCTGGAAAAGTCCGAAATTGAAATTGTTTTGAGAGAACAGGGTGGAACAATAGTTGCCATTACTGCTCAACCAGCATTGATTGAGGAAATTAAAGAAAAACAACAACTGGATGATTTCTTGAAAAAGGTTATTGAAGAAAGGGATTCAAAACCAAGACCGGGGTTCAAATTTGAGAACAATGTTCTGAAATTTCAAGAAAGACTGTGTGTACCAAATGACACTGAATTGAAGAGAAGAGTTCTGCAAGAAGGCCATTAAAGTTTTTCGATTCACCCAGGGAATACGAAAATGTACCAAGATCTGAAACAGAATTTCTGGTGGCCAGGAATAAAGAAGGAAATTGCCGACTTTGTGTCCAAATGTCTTCATTGCCAGCAAGTCAAAGCTGAACATCAACGACCTGCTGGATTACTGCAACCCTTATCCATACCAGAGTGGAAATGGGAGCATATCACGATGGATTTTATCGTTGGATTACCTCGCTCCAGGAAAGGTATGGACTCTATTTGGGTTATTGTTGATAGATTGACTAAATCTGCACACTTCCTACCTGTCAAGACAATTTATAATGCAGACAAATTGGTACATTATCTATATTGATGAAATTGTGAGATTGCATGGAGTGCTGTATCTATTGTTTCCGAGGATTGAAGTTTACATCGAGGTTACAGCAGAGCCTACTGGTGCATTGGAGTCTTGAATTGAGGTGAGTAGTGCCTATCATCCTCGAACAGATGGACGATCGGAAAGGACCATCCAGACTCTAGAGGACCCTCGAGAATGTGTGTCTTGGACTTTCGGGGAATTGGGAAAGTCATTTGCCGTTGGTTGAATTCGCCTACAACATGACTACCATTCGAGTATTGGAATGGCGCCTTCGAGGCGTTGTATGGCGAAAGTGTAGATCTCAATCTGCTGGGCGAAGTTGGAGATGGGCCTTTCTTGGGCGAGATTGTGTATAAACGGCGAGAAGGTAAAATTGATACTGAGCCGAAAAGCGCATGAGTAGACGGAAGAGTTATCACGGATATCGAGAAGGCGAGATAGAGAATATGAAGTGGGTGATCACGTGTTTGTGAAAGTGACACCAATGAAAGGCCAAACTCGCTTTGGAGTCAAAACAAGTTAAGCGCCCATGGTATGTCGGACCGTGTCAGTTATTGAGAAAATCAATCCGGTGGCGTATCAAGTTCGCTTCCTCGAGAAATGGAGCATATGCATAACGTCTTCCACATTTCGATGTTGAGAGACTACCTTCGGGATCCGTTTCATGTGATTGAGCCTACTCGGATAGTGCTTAGTGATGACTACACTTACGAGGAACGGCCTATACAGATTGTGAACCGACGGATCAAAAGCGAAACAAAGAGATCCGCTAGTGAAAGTTGATTGGCGAGAACCACGGTGGCGTTTATGCCACTTGGGAAAGGAAGATGACATGGCTAGGCGATATCTGATTTGTTCGGCGAATCCTGTTTTCTTCCAAACTGAAGGTAACTCGAGTTTAGAGGACTAAACTCCTTATAAGGAGGGAAGACTGTAACAACCCTCGTACCGATTACTGAATAACCACTGAATTAAATACTGGTTATTGCTAAACTGGACCGCTAATGACTGATAAGTGAACTGGATGAACTACTGAACAGACTGAATGGAACTGAAACTGAAATTGAATAAGTTTATCTATTGAATTGCATATTGTATCTGTTTGCTTGAATGATTATCTGTTTGAGCTTATGTGTTTAAATTGCTAATTGAAGGCCTTATCGGCGGCCGAATTAGGAACCGTTTGATGTTTTAGACTCAGTAGAATATTTCTGATTTTATGGTATATTTATCTGAAAATTGATTAGGAATGATTAAATTAGATTAAAATGAGTTAATTGGGAACTTGGACTTATTTACCGTTTAAACCACTTAATGGACCTATTGTTTAGTATTATCATTAGAGCCTTATCACTTAACAAAGCTTTTGATCAGCTCTTCTTCATGTTCTAACCGACCAAACAAGTGAGAAAGGAGAGAGAGTGAGAAGTAAGAGAGATTTGAGCTCATATTGGTGAATTAGCTTGGAGTGCTTGGAATTAAAGTGTAACTTGGCTAAATTGAGCTTGCTAGACTTGAAATCAACACTCTAGGTAAGGAATCCATTGTCTTCTTGTCATCTTGGAGCTCCATTTTGCATGATTCTTGCTCAATTGTAGAATTAAACCATGTTTGAGTCCATATAGGTTGATTCATGCTAGAATTCATGCATGCATGTTGAATTTGTGGACTTTTGAAGTTGAATTCTTGAGAATGCTACATGCATGTCTATGTTATATTATAGTCCATGTTTTCACTTCATTTTCCAACTAGTGAGCTCATTAGAGTAAGATTTGAAGTTGATTTTGGTCTAAAACTCATACATGTCATGTTTGCATGTTGTTTTTGAAAACTAGTTCAAAATTGGGTTTAATTGGAACATCCTTGGGCCTTGATTTCTTAAATTGAGCTTTAAAACTTGTTATCCTATGTGTTTAAAAGAGTTTTCCAGAAAATGGGCCCAAGAGGATCGATTTTGGTATCCCAAACTTAAGTTTCGAACTCAGAACACAGTTCTGGGTTTTCCAGATTTTTGAGGTCCGCTCGAGCGGGGGAAGTACCGCTCGAGCGGGGAATTCATGCTCCCAGCATTTCTTCGCATTGTTTTACAGTCCGCTCGAGCGGAGAGTTTCACGCTCGGAGAAATCGCGATCCATCTTACCTTTGTGCATCGGCCGCTCGGCGGGAAGTTAACCTTCAGCGGGGACCTTTGTTGGCTTGTCCGCTCGAGCGGGGAAGTTGACGCTCGAGCGGAGGCCCTGTTTTCTGAAAATTCTGAAACTGATTTCTGTGCACATTTTTGCATCCTCATCCCATCCTAGGCATTCTTAGGCCTAGTTTAAGGCATCTTAATGAGGATTTAGACATAGAACCACACCGAGGAAATTTAGGGATTTAATTATATCCTTCCGACTGTGAACTTAGTGTGTGTTCTATTTGTTAACTGTTTAGGGTTGGCTCCCGGGGACGCGCTCTAGCTGCTATAGCCCAATCTCTGTGAGTAACAGATTGTGTAAAGATATGTTCAAATGGTTATATTTTGAATCTTGAATCAATTGTTTATTGAGCGATATTGTTTATTGAATGAATGTATGTCTGCATTTCAATTGTATTGTGGCATCCTTAGCACCTTGTTATTAGTATTCTGAGCTCTGTCGGTTTCCTTGTGGAACCATCTTGTTTGATGGCCATCATTATTGTTGGATCTGAAGGCGGTCCTTTTGGACCTACTGTTTATAGGCTAATGGATGTACCACATATGACTGATTGATTGAAATACTGATTGACTGAAATACTGAAAGATTGAAATACTGTATAATGAATTGATTTCATTACTATAAAGGACATTCATTCCTGTAAAGGACATTCATTCATAACCTCTTTACACTGTATGTTATTCACTGGGTTTTAGCTCACTGTTTATATATATATGTAGGTTCTCAGCAACCAGACCGGAGCTAGGAGCGTGGGATTGGTCCCCAGTTTTGTCAAGCTAGCCTATGTGCCTCACTGCGAGGTTCCGAGTTGCCATGTTATGGCTTGGGGTGTTTTTGTGTCCCCTATCGGTCTCCTTACTGTATTGTACTTTTGTATAGATCATTTCTTTGCTTTATCGAGGATTCAATCCCGTCTTGTTGTATATGATTGTATAGAATGTCTTGTGTTGAACCGTATGAATGCATAAAATGTTTTTGACATACTGATTTTCACGACTCAATGGACACTAGTTATTTCTTGTATTGGCTTCATGAGCCACATACTCTGTTTGATATTCTTGTTACAGAGGCCTTTGGTAATCTCGGATTACTGGCCAGTTACGGTGCTAAACCCATAGGGCCGGGTTTGGGTCGTGACAGTGAAGGTGTTGGAGAAGAAGGGTGTGGAAGTGAGGGCTAAGTTTGGGGAGGGAGATCATCACGCAGTGGAGTTGATGGACCCCACAATGGCCAGTGCAATCTTTGTGATTCTAAGAGATTTCATTTTCAAAACTTGCTCTGTCTCAGTGACTGTGAGTAGATTGTGATTTCATCTTCAATAATGGAAATGCTAATGAACGTGAAAAATAGGATGATTGTGATAGGCAGTTGTCGTTTTTTTTTTTTTTTTTTGATTATTTTTTAGAACAATTAGTGGAGGTGCACGTTTCGCGTGGTAATTTTATATACATATATATATATATATATATATATATATATATATATTTGTGATTTTTATGCTGTGTAATAGTTTTACTTTTTGAATCATTTTATTATTTATTTTGTTAATGTTTAATATTTATGTTTAGTTTAAAAGGTCCATCAACAAGTTTTTATTGAAAATAAAAAATAAAAAAATTCAAAAAATAAATAAAATCAATTTCCTATAAAAAAAATTCAATGTTACCATAGATCATAGGCGTCATGTTACGTTTATGTAGGTTTCACATTACATTACGTTTATGTAGATATGTCACGTTACGTTTATATAGGTGTCACGTTACGTTTATGTAGGTGTTACGTTACGTTACGTTTATGTAGATGTCACGTTACGTATAGGTGTCACGTTACGTTTATGTAGGTGTCACGTTACGTTACGTTTATATCAATTTCCCTATATATGGTTTTATTATTATTTATGATATTAACAACTAATATTGAGGGTAAATATATCAAGAAACTTCCCACAGAACTTATGGGAACATAAGTTTTTTTGTGGGACCAAATGTAGCACAAGTCTCCCTAGTAGGACTTCTAAATAATTTTCCCTTAAATTCATTTGAATTAGAGTTTTTTTAATTTTTTTAACTGTTATGAGAGAAAAAGAGAAATAATTATAATTTAGATGTGGTATTTTTATCTTGTTGATTTTTTAACTTATTTTATCTTTTTATAACTAAATTATCTCATAACTTAAAAAAAAAAAAAAAAAAATCTCATGCTAAACGAGGAATATCAATTACCAAACATGACTAGAAAGCTCTTGATTTGACTCATTTCAATTTTATTGGTTGTCCTGGAATCACTAAAAGAAAAGTGGGTATAAAACACGGAACTTTTTGCGACGGCGTGTATACTGTCGCAAAAAGTAGTCTTTTGTGACGGCACATAAAGCCGTCTCAAATAATGTTTCCTGCGACGGTAGTTTCCCTATCGCTAATAAGCATAGAACAAAAAGTCACTTAGCTACGGAAGTATTAGTCGCAAAAAATATTTTTTTGAGACGGGTGAAATTTACCGTCGCAAATAGTGGACATTTGTGACGGGAATTCTCTGTCGCAAAAAAAAAACCCTTAATAAAACGGCGTCATTTTATAAATGGATATGATCATTTGTAACAGTTTTGCCATGCCGTCGCAAATAGTTTGAAATTTCATCTCCCTTCTTCAGCTGAAATGGCGCTCAATCAAATTTCCTAAAATCCCCAAAATCCCTAACACCTTTGTCCCTCAAAACCCCTAAAATCCCTAACACCACTCTCCCTTAAAACCCCAAAAATCCCAAAATCCCCAAAATTTCTAAATTGAGTTCATGTATCACAATCACAGAGACGAGTTCGACGACGATCTCTCTCTGTCTCTCGACGAGCGATGACAGTGATGGCTAACGGTGTTCAAGTTCACCGACGATCACAGCGACGACGGCGAGTGTTCACCGACGATATCTCTCTCGACGAGCGACGACGGTTAGTGGTGGTGCGGCGACGGCGTATTACGATCTCTCTCTTTGAGCTCAGTCAGTACGTATGCTCTCTCTCTCTCTCTCTTTCGGAAGCCCACAATAATTTATTTTGGTCACTCATCTTGTGTAGAGATTAGGTGCGTTTCTCTCATTGCTATGATTCAAAACTGTAATATCTGATTTTGATGTCTTTAGGTGCTTAGTACCAAAGTCCCTTCTGAACTGGAGATGACTGATTGTTGGAGGGTATTCTATCAAGGTGCTGCATTTCCTACTCTGGCTAGGGCTTTGTCATATGGTAAGTTGCTTGTCATATTGAAAACAACTAACCCCTATAAATAATAAATAAATAATTAAAATGAAAGAAATAAGAAAAGTAATTCGGCTATCCCATAATTTAGTAATGTGATGTTTTTATTTTGTATGATTGGGAAGCATAAAATCAACCACCAACAAAAAAAAAAAAAAAAACATGTGAAAGAAGTTTGATATGGAAGATTCAATTCAAAAAGTGAAGAACAAGTTTTTCAGTTCTTGCATAGTTGTATTTAGCAAGGGCAATCCTTATTTGAATAGGGTTTTTGGATTTTGCAGATGTTCTTGGATTATTGTTTGTTTATTATGTCATGTATGTAGAGAGTCAGGAATCGAACTTGAGAGATGGATATTGCAAATAAAGAGTTGAAAGTGTTAGAGATTATTGTGGCTAAAAAGTAAGGTAAGCATGGATCAGAGAGCATGGAAGTGTAGGCACAATGTGTGATGTGATGCATTGATGATCCAATCGGGGAGAGGAGCCCTCCTTTTATTAGAAAAGGGTCTGAGATAACATGAAAATGTAGTACAACTTGTGTTGATATAAATCTCGTGTCACGGTTAGGTTAGGACTCGTTTCAGAGTTATATGATAAGGATTTTATTGCCTTGACTTTGTCGGGATCTTTGTCCCATTGACCCGACCAAGTCAAGCTGAAGCGATGCCCCCCCATTGAGGGAAAGACATTTGCTGACACCTTGATGAACCTAAAACCAGGAGGGAGGTTTGAGTTGTTCTTTCCTACCATTTTTTTGTTTGAATTAATACCAAACAAATCAAAAGCAAGAAAGGGTAACAATATGGGTTCTAACCCTAGCCAAAAAGTAAAAATAAAAATATGGGTTAGGTCTAGAAAATAAAAGGACAATATGGGTTCCAATAATTGGGTAGTTCTCCAATCCTTGATTAGCTAAGGGGAGAGGAGAGAGGAGAGAGAGGAGAGAGAGGCTTAGAGGAGAGAAAAAAGAAATGGAGAGTGTTTGAAATGTTTGAAAGGAGAGGGCTAGGCATTTTATTTGAGAGGGTTTTTTGTCATATAGTTGGATTACATCACATGGATTTTGGCTTTTTCTTGACTTTGCATAGCTCATTTACAATTGCTCATGATACTTTTTTGTGGTTGTAGATTATGCATCAGATGTTCCATTTGGGTTTATATGAATTTATTAGCACTATGAGTAAACATAGTAGTTTTAAGAAAAAGCATTCCTTCAGGGCCGTTTATGATTTCATATAATTACCAAAATTAATGGGGTATATGTTAATTATTTTTGGGGTCTAATTTGGTTGAAAGAAAGAATATAGTTTTGACATAACTTTGACATAACTTTTTTTCCTTTTCAAATTCCATAACCATGTACTTAAACCTTGAGTTTTTTTTTTTTGGAATATTCTAAAAAAATAAATAAATTAGAGAATAGAATATTCTAAATAAATAAATTAATTAAAAAATTTGACCAACTTTTCAAATTATTTGAAGAATTAACCCACTTTTAAAATTATCAATTACCAAACATGACTAGAAAGCTCTTGATTGACTCATTTCAATTTTATTGGTTGTCCTAGAATGAGTTAATTTTGACAGAACTTTTTTTTTTCTTTTCAAATTTCATAACCATGTACTAAAACCCTGACTTTTTTTTGGAATATTCTAAAAAAATAAATAAATTAGAGAATGAAATATTCTAAATAAATAAATAAATTAGAGAATTGACCCACTTTTCAAACTATTTGAAAAATTAGTCCACTTTTAAAATTATATTTTGAACATGTAATTTCAACTTAAAATTCTATGTTCAAAATGCGTTTTCAAGTCGACATGGATAACGACACGCTAATGTGATAAGTTAAAATTGTAGATTGAAAATGAGATTTTAAGTTGACATGACTTTTGTTGTGATGATGTAGCAAGTTGAAATTACATTTTTAACATGCGATTTTAACATAAACTCGCATTTTGAAAATGCGATTTTAAATTGTGCAATTACAAAACCCATCCTAAAAATGACATTTGAAATTGAAACTTAGCAAATCCTTGGCAGATTGAAATTCCTTTCACTTCAATATTTCTCAACATACATAGCCAAAATATTCATATTATTAATACATATAAATTTTTATTCATGTCAAATCATCACTTTTGTTTTGTTTTTGTTTTTTTGCCTTCCTATATATTAAAGTAAATTTTAAGGACTCCTCAATGTAATATAGTAAATGTTATAATTTTAATATAATTACATTGAATTTCCTTATTTTAATTTATATAATACTTAATTTTCATCAATAATTTTTTTATTTATATGGATGAAAAATTAATATTGTCATCATTTTTAAACAAAATTTTATATTTTATGTTAATAAATTAAGTATGCAAATTAAAATAAGGGAATTCAATGTAATTATGTTAAAATTATACTGTAGTGTTTATTATATTACGTTAAGGGAGTCCTTATATTTTCTCAAAATTCACTTAATATATAGGAAGGGGAAAAAAAAAGACATATAAGGAATGATGATTTGACATGAATAAAAATTTATATGTATTAAAATAATATGAACAGTTTGGCTATATATGTTAAAAAATGTTGAAGTGAAAGGAATTTCAATCTGCCAAGGATTTGTTGAATTTCAATTTCAAATATCATTTTCAGAATAGGTTTTGTAATTTTGCAACTTAAAATCTCATTTTCAAAATACGAGTTTATGTTGAAATCGCATGTTGAAAATGTAACTTCAACTTATCGCGTCATCGCAATAGAAGTCATGTCAACTTAAAATCGCATTTTCAAAATGCGATTTCAAGTTGAAATTGCATATTCAAAATGCGATTTTAAAAGTGGGTTAGTTTCCCAAATAGTTTGAACAGTGGGTCAATTCTCTAATTTGTTTTTTTTTTTTTAGAATATTCCCCCTCCCCCCCCCCCAAAAAAAAAAAAAAAAAAAAAAAAAAAAAAAAAAAAAAAAAAAAACCTTCCCTTGTTTGACCAAATTAACCATTTTTTTTTTAAAAATCTATGCCATATTGAACATATTATTTGTCAAGATTTCTTTCAAATTAGCCAAAGCTTTAAGTTTTACACCTTTTAATGACCTTGGAATTTTTTTTTATACTAAATGTTAGGTTTTTATTCTTGGCAATCCCGTTTGACAAAACTTTTTTTAGTTGTAATTATATTCGATCTTTTATTTCAATGAGGCTATGAGTTTTAGATGTGAATCCATTCCGAATTGTGCCTTTACAGAGGAGTTTGTGATCTTAATCCTATCATATTTGCCACTTCGCTAACTATGTCGAGGATCGAGCTGTCCGATTAGCTTGCGGGGGTTCAGGGGGCAGCGCTCCAGTAGGGTCGAGAGGCAGCACCCCTGAAGCAAAAAGCTAAATTGCAGTCGAAGTTATTTTTTCGCTCGAGCGGCCATTCCTGCGCTCGAGCGGAGATCGCGACCTTTCAGAAGTTTCACTCGCCTACAAAAGTACTAGGAGTTGTATTTTTCAGCTTGAGTGGCCATTCCTGCACTCAAGCATAGATCTGCTAAAGCGGCCATTCTTGCACTCGAGCGGAGATCGCGGATCTATTTTTCTATAAATATGTGTTTCAGTCCGATTTTAAGGTACGACTTCCAGATCTTCTTATTGGGTATTAGGGTTTTCTTCTGGAGTTTCTTTGCTTGTTTCCTTTGATATTTGTGAGAGTTTCAATCATGAATTGAGTGGATCATATCAAAGGATTTGTTTGTTTTATTTATTCAATACAAAAGAGAGAGTTGTTCTTCAGTAGATTCCGGAAAATTTGAGCCTGAAGCTTTGGTGGATTCTGGAGTGACTCATCGTCGTGGATTCGACATCAGCATTGTGGATTCAAAGTTGTACAAGACAATTCTGAGTTGAAGACGGGCTGGAAGAGGTACATAGGGGTCGGTTCGATTCGGCCGTGGATTCACTAAGTAATTGAGAGTACACTTGTATAACTCCTTTATGTCTTCTTAGTGGATTATTTTGTGGCTTTTGCCTGTAGTTTTTTATCACAATTGAAAGCGCTCCAATTGTGATTTTTTCACGTAAAATCGTTGTGTCAATTTGTCTTGATTGTTTGATTGGGATTGTTATTTATTGTTTAAAATTGATACATAATCACAATCAATATCTAGGGGATTTTTAAGATTTTTCACTAAATATGCAAATTGACTTAAAAAATTATTATTATCGCATGCAAAGTATTCTAGAATAATCTTCTGTGTAACATAAATAAATTGAAATAAATTAAACAAATAAAATAAATTACGTTCCGAATTTATTTTACTGAATTGAATAAATATTTAAAAATCAAGTCGAGTGTGTAATATTCTATCCTTAAGATAGATTCACCCCGTTACGGTACTTACGGATAAAAGGCGTCTATCTCTCAGGATACAATGATCTTTACAAATTGTAGTAGCACTTCAAACAATTTGTACGGCGAATAAAAACCTGTGTTCTTACTCTTTGAATTTTTCCTAAAATAATATGAAGATTATATTATGCAAGAGAGCAAAACTAGAAGGAAAATGAAGAATTTCGGATCTCCCAAATGCTGGAAATGAATATGAATTTATAGGCAACAAGGTGACCTTTCAAACTGCCCGAATAGGTAGAAATTTGAAGTGAACATGTGTTGGATTCAAATCGAGATAATGAATCGCCCGTAAATTGTCAAACTATCTAGGCATTTGAATTTGAATCGTCTGAATTGTATGTATCACAGATTTAAGACATGTTTGGACCGTTGACTGTGGAATTGATCTGAAAGAGGCACAATTTTTGAACACAAAATTTGAATTCAAATTTAATTTGAAATACAAATAATTTCTTGTAAGAATTTTTGAAAAATTCAAATAAATTTTGTCTAAAAATTAATGTTAGAACCGCACCCACACCGCACTGGATAGATGGTGGTGGCGGTGCGCGTGGTGGTTTGGGCTAAGGTTCACTTTGTCCATAACTCCTCCCTTCTACAAACTTGGGATGCTCCTTGGGGCCCAACCCAAGTTAGTACACAAAGAGTTTATATACTCACAAAAGTTCTCTTAAAATTTCAATGCGGGACAACCCATTTCAAAAAAACCTATATTTACTTCTTTAATTGTCCATTCTACGAACTCGAAAACGACGTCAACTTCCTATTTACTTATAAATAGTTTTGACGAACTGTCTTCACCGTATAACTTGCTATGCGGCAAAGAACACGTTACCTCTTCGGATCCACCTCAAAAGACGTGTGGATCCCACACAATTTTAGACTCAAAGTTGGCCCAAAAGAAGCCTATAATTATTGTGTCGATTTGTCTTGATTGTTTGATTGATATTGTTATTTACTACTTAAAATTGATAGAAAATCACAAATCAATATCTAGAGAATTTTTAAGATCATTCACTAATATGAAAATTGACTTAGAAAATTATTATTATTGTATGCTAAGTAAACTTAAAACCCTTACTGTCTCATCAGCTTTTGCTATCAAAATTTAAGTTGCAATATCTTAGGGCATTGAATGCTTTGGATGTAGAATTACATTTGCAACAGAATTAGTTCACCAGTTTTTGAAAAACTGTTGTGTAACAGTGTTTGTAGATTAATATTATCAAAATTATGTTGATGAGGGTGTTTGGAATTTTGTTATAATTAATTTTTTTTTGAAAGTACATTTAGTCTCTTATCTCACATATATTAAGTAATTATCAAGTCTAAGTCTAACATTTTGTTTGTTCAAGCGTAAAATATTTTCTGTATTTTTTGACATTTTGTATAACAAAAAATATAAGTCAATAAAAAATAACTTCTGTGATTGGTAGAAAACAAACATATTGACTAGGAAATGTTTTGCATTTTTTAAAGGTAGACAACACTTTTTTAGATTAAAATCTTATTAATACCTCCATACTATCACTACGGCCACTGCAGCAGCCCAACCCATCACACTACCACCGCCGGCTCTAGTGCCTCCAACATTGCACTGTCACTAATACATCAGTTAGTACATTAATTTAAAAGACAATTAATTATAGGAAAACGTTTTATCAAAAAGAAAAATTGTACAAAATATTTTTCGTTAGAATATATTTTCTGCCAAAATAAACAAGCCTCGAAGAGAAGTGAAAAATAAAACTTTTAACCATTGTTCCAGTATGAGAGTAATAATACTCTAATGTTGTGTTTGGTTGGGAGATTTGATGAGGGATTTAGAAAAGGAAAAGAAAAAGGTGTGTGAAACTAGGTGAAATATAAGAATATTTTATTCATATTTCACCTTCTTTTTCCATTTCCCTTTCTAAATCCCTCTTCAAATCCCCCAATCAAACACAACATAAGTCTTAAATGAAATATATTCTCCTACCTTTTTCTCAAGCATTGTGCACATAAAATAGAATTTTTATTTTTATTTTTTCAATAATGCACAAAATGTGGTGCCCCATCATTAGATGACTTAAAAACAGAGGAAATTTGGATAAAGTAAATGGGCATTGAACATATAATATTGAGTAATGTTATGTAAATAAAAAATTTATATATAATAATATAGTTTATTGTAAATCTTTTATTTCAAAATAAAATATTATTGAAAATTAATTTATTTACAATAATGATATTATCATATCATTTTTATAATTTTTTTTTTTTTTTGTATATGCAAGGCACTTGCATAAGTTCTCAAAACTATATATAAGTTACCTCACAAAATCACATAAATTCTCACAATTGTACATAAATTATAATTCCTTAAATTTTTATGAATTTACTTACATATATTTATGAAAACTTATACGATTTTATAAAATAACATATATATATAAATTTATAAAAATACATGTATTATACACTTGTACATTTAAGAATTACTCCCTATAATATTTGGTATCAACCAAAGTGAATGAATGTACTGAAAAGAGAACTGAAAAAAGAGAACAAGTAGTGGCAACCCCACTATGCAATGCCTCTTTCCACCCAAGTCATCTTGGTGCATATTCAAGTCATGTCTCACGTCCAATAGTTTGTTGATATTTTGGGCTAGTTTGGTAAATAAAGTTTTAGTAATATATATATATATATATATTTGCTTTTTAGAGTAAAGTTATTGCTAAAAAAAAAATAAAATGAGTTCGAAAAATGTCAAAAAAAAATATTTTTGTTATTGAGAAAATTCAGGTATGGTTTGAATTTTTTTTAGTGAATTATAAATTAAAAAATGCACTAAAACAAAAAGTTTAATTATTATCAACTGAAACTAAATAATTATTATCATTTTTTTTAAATGGCTAAAAAGTAATTTTTGTAACAAAAAGCAAATAGAGCCACCCTAAGCACTTTCAAAAAAACGTGTATGTTTTGTCATGTTAAGTTTAGTTTGTGTCAATGGAAAAATCACCACATGCATTTTAAATATTAAGCTATTGGGTAATGGAAGAGAGAGAAAGAGAAATGTCAACCAAACATCAAAAAAAATGTTTTAAACCTAACCTCCCAACCATTCATCTCACATCGATTGTGAGTTCTTTAGGTCAGGAGTATATGAAGTCTCCGTCTCCAAATGTTAGGTACATTCTTCGGAGAGTGTGGTGGGTTGGCCTTTACACAATTTTTGTTGGCTATATTTTTTTTGTTATTGTGTGAGCACGGATACAGATGTATTTCCACTTATTTAAAAAATAAGAATAAATTATACTTGAAAATTTTAAAAATTCTTAAGACATTTATTTGTGATTATGTATTAATTTTAACTAGTAAATAACAATTTCAATTAAACAATTAAAGATAAATTGACATAACGATTTTAACGTGGAAAAATCACAATTGGAGTACCTCCAACTGTGATAAAAAATCATAGGTCAAAGCCACAAAATAATTTACTAAGAAAACAAAAAAAAATTATACAAGTGTACTTTTAATTACCTAGCGAATTTATACCCAAATTAAATCGAGCCCAATGTGCATTTTCCATCACCGTCTTCACCTCGGAATTGTCTTGTTCGACGTTGAATCCATAACGCCGATGTTGAATCCACGACGATGAATTACTCCGGAATCCACCAACGCTTTAGGCCTAAATTTCACGAAATTCATTGAAGAACAACTCTCTCTTTTGTGAATAAAACAAAATAAACAAATCTCTTTGATATAATCCACTCAATTCATGATATAAACCTTCACAGATATTAAAGGAAATAAATAAAGAAGTTCCAGAAGAACACTCTAATACCCAATAAGAAGATTTGAAAGTTGTACCTTAGAAACTGAATTAATCACAGATTTATAGAAAACATAATCGCGATCTTCACTCGAGGGCCAGAATGGCCGCTCGAGCAGACTGACTAAAACGCGTGTTTCAGAATAAGGATCTACGCTCGAGTTCAGGAAAGGCCGCTTGAGCGTAAAAATACAACTCCCAATACTTTTGCAGACGAGTGAAACTTCTGAAAGAATTGCAGCTTCGTTCCGGCGTACAATCGACTGCTCGAGCAGTCGAACAATTTTGATTGTAATTTTTCTTTTTGCTTCGGGGGCGCTACCCCCTGGACCCTCGTGAGCTAATCGGGCAGCTCGAGTCCCAACATAGTCAGCGAAGTGGCAAACATGATAGATTAAGATTACAAACTCCTCTACATAGGCGCTATTTGAGTTGGATTCACATCTAAATACTCATAGCCTTATTAAAATAAAAGATCAAATAAAATTACAACTAAAATGAGTTTTATCAGACGGGATTGACAATTACAAAAACCTGACAATACTTTACCTCCTTTATACTTGGCCCCTTCTTCATTTTCGCTCGTAAAGTTGTTGTTTTTTTTTTTTAGCCATTCATGTTTTAAGTTTTTTCCACTTTATTTCTGAAGTTAATTTCTATAAAAATTAGAAAAAAAATGTTACAATAATTGTCATGTAACATAAAAAAATATATTATTATATTAGAATTTAAATTTATGTGAAAGGTATGAGTTATATATAATAAAATATTTTTATACTACTTGACTGTTAATGTGTCATTTTCTGTCTAACTTCTAATAAAAATTAGCTTTTGGAATAAAGTGGAAAAAACTTGTAACATAAAGGGGCAGAGTGAGAAAAAAATAAACTTTAATGGTCAAAGTGGAAAAGTGACTAAATATAAAGGAGGCAAACTGTAATTTATCCAAATAATAATAATAATAATCAACCACTTTAGACCAAATTGAGAAAATAATTTGAGACATTTATTCTTTTCTTTTCTTTTGTGTGTGTGTCTTTTTAAGTTGCTTCATTGGTCACTCTAAATAGCCAAATTTTAATTTTAATTTGACTTTTAACATCTAAAACATGATAGTAGAGGTGAAAATATCATAAGTATAGGACTAAAACAAATTTATGGTTCAAAACAAAAGAGAATTGTTGCAAACCCATGCCTCATACAAATTAGGGAATAACAATGAATGAGGTTTGTAGTCTTGTGAAAAATTGAGGATGCAAAGAATTTAGTCCTACATTGTGGAGAATGTGGCCTCTTATTTATTGCATGGTGTGTGGGTACATGACAAAATATAACGGCAATAATGAATGAAGTGGAAATATCTGTTCACATTTTCTCTATTTTTTTTTCTCTCTCCAAATTCTCTCTCCACTGTATGATGCATAGCGTGTGGTTAAGGATAATTTGAAACGAAAAAAACAAATAAATAAATAAATTTTGGAACAAAGGCTCTCGTGCCACATTGAATGCAGTAGAAACAATTCCCCCCCCGCCCCCTCTCCATTTTCTATTCTAAATCCTTTCTCCACCAATTGACATGCCAAAATAATCATTTTTAAATTAGAAATTAGTATGTCGTGGGGTTAGGAAAGAATTAGAAATAGTAGGAGGATAGAAAAAAGTGAGAACAAAAAATTTCATGTGACAATGAGTGAGATTTGTAGAAAAAACATATCAAAACAACTTGTGTTTTGAAAAATTAAGGATGAAGAAGTTAGCAATGAGGGGTTAGGTGTTGAAGAATGTGCGGATGACAAAGCTAATGATAAAAAATTTGCATGCCATTGCCATTCAAACTTTTTTATCCAATTAGAAATTAAAGTATAAATATTTTATTAAATTTGGCTCAATGTTTAGGTGGAAATGTGGGAAATTAGTTTAACTAGAGGTGGTTATAGAGAGGGGGTAAAGATAATTTGTCTAAAAGTTAAGTTTTTTGTTCCAAAAACTTAAAATATTTGTAATGTTGTAAACTTAAAATATTTGTAATTGAAGTAGCTAACCCTCCTTGACTAGCATGATATTATCTGCTTTGGAGTTAGACAAAAACCAACAGTTAACCCCTTACAACTTTAAAAGGCCGGTGCCAAATGAAATAGTTAACTCTCCCCGCTTTGCACGATATTGTTCGTTCTGAAGTTAGGCAAAAACTAGCAATTAACCCTCACGGCTTTAAAAGGCCTCATATTAATATAAGAGAGTTAGTTAGTCCACTTATGTAGTGGAGTTGTGATGGAGTTAATTAGTCTACTTATATAGTGGAGCTGTGATTTCTCACAGAGAGCCTGAGCATGGAGTTTCCACAGACGGTGCCAAATGAATCAGCTAACCCTTCTTGACTAGCATGATATTGTCTGCTTTAAAGTTAGGTGAAAACTAGCAACTAATCTCTCACGACTTTAAAAAGCCTCATACTAGTCTAAGGAAGTTAGTCCACTTATGTAGTGGAGTTATGATCTCTCACAGAGCCATATGGGATAGTGCACGAGATTACATTTTTGGATCTATTGGTACTTCATCCAATTTTTTATTTATTTATTTATATATAATTAGTATAGTAAATAGAAATATGAATATTTTTAATTTGACTAATCAAATGGCCGTTGATAGAATAGAGTGAAAAAGAAAGATTCATGTAACCAATCCTATTTGATAGGACTTAAGACCTACTTTGATTTGGTTTGGTTATATAATTAAATGAGTCAAAATATGTCAGCCCCTCTCCAGCCACCAACGGCGCCAACCCCTTTCCATCACCGTCAACTTGTTTCCCACCTCTCACTGCCGTCTCCACCACCCTCCTCCATCCAATATTTCCTACTTCAAAATCACTCACAATCACACTATTCGTAGCTTTCCCTCTATCACAGCGTTGTTCAAAACTTATACCAAATCCCAGTGACAGGTTGGTCCATCCACCAAAAGAATGTGATTAATCTGCTCTTTTGTCCCTTTGTTTATTGTCAACATAAAATTTCTCATTCATGGACTCACACTCTCTGTGTATCAGATTTACTGAGAGGGTAATTTATATATGAATTGGGCCGAGCTAGGATAGTGGGCCGTGATAAAGAGGCTTAGAAGATGGGCCGCAGACAAGTGGTAGTCCGGTCCAAAAATGAGCAGCTTGCCGCCAGGTTGAGTAAAAAGGTTAGTTCAATCACCGTTATTGGGTTAGCTCGGTCCAGAGTATGATTATGTCATCAGACGAGATAGAAGAAGTTAGCTCAGTCACACTGTTCGGAGCCGAGATTTGGCGCCCTTACATGGTAAATTTAGCTCCGGTTAGCCCGGTCCAAACTTGTTACGGTTAGCTTGGTCCCATCTGAAGAAACCAAGATACGAGTTGACGAAAGAACCGAACTAACTGGAGTTCGGTCGTTTCTGCCTGTCTAGTATGGCAACGTTATCTCGGTTGTATGGTTGTCCTACCGAGGTAAAACCATCTCATTTGGTTTAAGCAGTGAGGGGGGTGTAGAAGGATAAGCATTATCTTTCAGGAGTATGAATCTTAGGAGGACTTTGCATTAAGAAGTAAAAGTCCGACTAGGATTGTGCCACACGGCACCTATAAAAGTTCACAAACATCACTTATAGAGAGGTAACGCAACTTTGATTACCAAATACACAGAGCTTTTGTCTATTTATCTAGTTTGCTGACTTAGGCATCGGAGATATTTCCGGCACACACCCGCCGGTTATCTCACGTTTGTATTTTCAAGTAGTAGAGCGACGTCGTACGGAAGAGTGCAGACTTGATCAACAAGATTATACGAGAATGTTTATTTCTTTCCCGTACATTTACTATATATTCTTGCTTTGGATGATTGTTATTATTCGAATGGTGAATTATTTTGCGAAATTATTGAATCCTATCGGATTGTAAAGCCTAAGAATCACGTTATTTAACATAATATAATATATCACTTTATGTATATATAGTATTTAAAATAAAATAAATATTAATATAATTAAATTATATATAGGATAAATTATAAATACACCCCTGAGGTTTGCTTAAAATACAAATTTTCTCCTATGGTTTTGAAAATTACATCCCGCCCCTTGAAATTTCTAATTTCATAACAAACAATCCATTTTATTAATAAATCATTAACTCAATTAACTATTTTTAATAATATCATAAATTTATTTCAATTAATATTTCAGGTAATTTTATTATTTTATTCAAGAACAGTTAAGAATTTTATTTTTTTAATTAATTATGTTAAATAAAAAATTCTAACAATGGTGGTGTTTGGGAAGCAACATCCCAAATTTTTTATCTCATAAAAATCATTAAAAGACAAAAGTTTTGCAAAACCAAAAAAAACACATCCAAACAAAATATCACATCCAACCCCATAATTATTTCACTTTTTCTCTCACAAACATCACATCCAACCACATAAAAACCCAACTATCTTCCCAAACACTAAAAATTTTTTATCTCATAAAAATCTACATCTACTGAAATTTACATAAAAACTCACTTCCCAAACACTCACAATGAGTTATTTGAAAATTTTCAAACTATAGAGAAATTTACATTTTAAACAAATCTCAAAGAGTATATTTATAATTTACCCATATACAGTGTTTTTAAAAGCTTAAGGCACACCAAGGCACTAAAGGTCTCTTGGAACCTACGCGCAAGGTGCAAGGCAAGACGCGGGCTTTATTGAAGTAAGACGCACAGTCTTGGTAAAAAATAAATAAATTAACATAAACTAATGATTTATACTAGTACTAAGACAATTAAAAAAAAACAATTAACCAAGGCAAATTATAGAATAATTCTCAAAATTATGAAAGTGCAAATTACATAGTATTTCACATTCAACAAAAGCCAAAAAATAAATAAACAAACAAACATAAACACTAGGGATGCTCATTGCTCGATTATGTCGAGAACCTCCAATCCACCATTTGTCTGCGGATTAGCGGATCACGAGCAGATTGACGGATGGATGCGAATCGGTTTGGCGATTTAAATTTTTACAAATTTTGAACATAATACAACTTGTGAACATTGTTTTTTTAGATTATTTCATTTTTAACCCTATATTTTGTCACGATTTTCAATGACTACCCAGACTACTCTTATTTTGACGCTGCACTCTAAACTATTTAAGTTATTATCAATTTTTCCCCTGCCGTTAGATTGAAACGGAAAAAGTTTAAAAAATTACATTTTGGTCTCAAATTTCAAATGAAAGATGTAAACCCACCATTTCCTACCAGCAAACCACCACCAGAAACCACCACTTCAAGCACTTCTATCTCCTTCGTCATAACTCTGTTTTCGCCTCATTTTTATGTCGTTGGATTCAACTCAAGGTCTAGTTTTTGTATCACATCTCACACGTCTCGTTCTTCCTCTTTTTGCATGCTATCGGAGCTCCGAAAGTTGATTAAAAAGAAAAACTTTTCTTCTCGTTTTTGACTTTTCTTCAAGTCATCTTTCGAACTTCATATATTTTTCGATTCCTAACGGTTCTACTTTATTCTTTCGCCATTCTCTTCACCTCACTTCCTACTTCGCCCTACACTACCTCGCTTTCTCACTTCTTCGTGTAATAGGCGGTTTTGGTATACCGAAAGTTATCTGAAAACTAATTTCAAAACATTCATCTTTTGTTTCTTTCTTCTCCATCTTCCTCATTCTTTTTCTTCTTCTTCACTTATAACATGATGCGAAACATGGTTCTACGTGGTAATGGAACTGGTGATAGTGGTGGTGGCGGTCCGGCGATAGCAGTGGGTTTGGTGTTATAAGTTGGTGGTGGTGGTAATGGAGTTCGGTGGCAGTGAAGTTGGTAGTTCGGGTGGTGATGTTGGTGAAGTTGATGGTTGAGATTGCATATGCCCTGAAGAATTAAGATCACTTTCAACAATGTCATTCGAGCACTTTGTGTCGTAGGAAAAGTGGAGAAGGCATTGTCGGTATTAGTCCTCATACGTCAAGGAAGTTCAGTCCCACAAAGATTTCTTTCAACATTTTGATTACTGAGTTCAATCGACAAGGCACGCGGTTGAGTGCTTATAATGTGTATGGTGCTGCATTGAAAATAGGTGTAATTTCAGAGAGAGAGGCTAAAGGATATTCAACTGAGAAAAAAACTCTTATTTGACATGTTTAAATTCATATCATGATAGAGCAGCCATAGCAAATGGAGAAATTAATAGGTGCTCATTAATTTGTAATTCAACATCAATAGCTATAACAAAAAAACCTTTATTCTAATACAAAATCAACTATTTGCTATGGGATTTTTTTTAACTATACAAATTTCTTTTGTTCTTGGCAAAACAGTTGAGGTTTGCATCTCATTTACAATCCAAGTCTGAATGGGTAAAGTGTTCCATTCAAATGGACTAAGAAAATTCTAGTAGGAACGATGATATGCATGTATATAATTGAATAGAGACACGAAGATCACTACTTGAACCACCAACTTTACCGCCACCCAACTCCATTATCGCCACCACCACCATGACCAGGCATAATACTTTTGGTTGGTATTGGCTGCTCAACTTTTGGAGCACATTTTATTGCACAACTTTTGACTCTTGATAATACTCCTTTCAGGGAATATAATAGTCACTCTACCCTTGAATTGGACTTTTTGCCAAATCATGCCTTGAGATTGTTAGATTTCTTCTCAGTTTCTCATTTTTTCTATTTCGATATGACTATATCATTCCTTTGGGTTCTTGCAAAACTAATGGCCCCAAAAATAATGGCTAAAAGATTATTTGATCAAACAATGTGGCTGAAGGCATAATTGAATTGAAGGATTGATAAAGATGTATCGAGGACTTAACAATTGTTGCCTAAGGAACAATTGGGTTGGTGCCCGGGGCAATTTTTCTTTGGCCTTTTGTGAGTTTGCAGCTTACTTTGCATCTTTTTGGATAGTCCTTAGTTGGTTCCTTGTTCTGTACCAAAACCCTTGGGTAAATCACTATGTCAATGGCCATTCTAATTCCTTGTTTTTAATCTAGAGTAGAAACTAGTCAATGGCCAAATGGTATTTTCTCTTGAAGTGACCATATACAAACAAAAAATTCATATAAATGCGATTCAATAGTGTAACTTTTCACTTTAAAATAAAACACTTATAAAGATAGTTTATATTTGTAATAATGTCACTACCACATCATTAAAAACTAAAATGGCATAAGGGATGAAAAATATACTCTTTATTTTCGCTCTTTTTTTTTTTTTTTTTAGGAAGCGAAAACTATTGTTGAAAATTTGAAATTGTCTTTTCGGTGAGTTAAAGTCATTCATGCCAAAACATACAAGATGAATATATAATTATTTCAAAGCAGGCAGGCTAATATACAGAGATACTGTCAAACCAACACAATCAATGAAAATAACAAAGAAACAAAGAAGAGTTGTAGATATTATTACAAGGAAGGATACAACAAAACTCAATCCCATATCAGATTTAACATAATCACTCACATATGTAATTTTCAGTCTTACACTGCAATTCCAAGTGTCGTACCTTTTAGAGCATCATTTGCATGTTTAACACAGGAAGATCCAGCTCTGAACCGCCTTGTCCTCTTCTTTTTCCTCGCTAATTTCTTTTCCAAATCCTTCACTCTACTAGAGAGGTTAGATATTGCAGTCAACTGTTCTGTCCCAGTTTCAATCAATTTCTCCATTATCTCCCTCAATTTCTTGTTCTCTTCAACCAACTTTTCATCACTTTCTGAACCCATTTCGCTTCCCAAAGAGACTTGACTGTAATTTGGAGACATGGGGAAAAGCTCTCCTTCAACCTGAGGTAGCTCCTCTTCCTCAGCAGGAACAAACTGAGTTGCGATCAGGGCTTCTTTAGAGGTTTCAGACCCACAAAGCTGTTCAGTGACTTTATCATTGCCAGCAACCGATACAAGCTCTTTAAATTCAAGCCTATCCCCTACAATCTCTTGGTTTTCTGATTCCTCGTTACATTCCTTCGTTTCCTTGATATCTTGCCCAGAACAATTGTCTTCATCATTAGTTATTCCACTGTCGTTGTTTTCTTGTCCACTATTTTTATCCAGTGCAGGTGAAAGACCTGGCCAAGTTTCCTCTGTTTTGGAAGCTTCTCCACAATGGGTTTCATTCTCTAGAGGTGAAAACTCAGCATGGGGTTCCTCCGGTTTACAAACTTCTCCATCATGGATATCATCCTCAGCAAATGCGAGTTGTGGCTGAGGTTTCTCTGGTTCGGAAGTATCCAAGAGCTCATTGGTATTGTTTTTTTCTTCATGTTTTTGTACTGTGAACTCTTCTATTTTGAGCCTAGCATCCTCAATGGGTGCATTCCCTAAACCAATCTCATCATCTGCCCTGGAGATTTTCGCATTCTCATGAATATGACCAACTTCTTTTTGTACTTCCTCTTGTTCAGCCATCATATCCTTGTGACCTTCAAAATTGCTCTCTTCTCCAATTTCATGCTCCAGATCTACAATGCCTGACGCATCATTAAGAGCATCAAGTGTCTGTTGTACTTGATTTGCCTCTGCAATTTCACCATTTGATGCAGTTATGTCAATTGCTGATTGAGACTCAACTTCACCTTTGCCTTGTAGGACCTCGCAGTCCCCTATTTCAATTAGCTCATTCTTCGGAGACTCTTCAATAACAAGTTCCTGGTTGAATTCTGGTGATGCTGCTGACTGATCACCCAGACAAGAAGGCATTGTCACCACCACTGCGGAGTCTACATTCTCTTCTGCAGCAGATGGCATTGGTTCAACAAGTAACTTGAGCTCTGAACCATCAGTTTGAGCCTTCAACGTCATCATTTCAGCATCATCAATCACTTCATTGTTCAAATCATCTTTCAGTTTATCAACTAGCTCGTGACTGCTTTGCAGTGGAGATGCTATAATTTTATCTTCGGATTCCTCGCATGCTTCTTTCTTAACCAACTTCATCTCTGAAGTTTCCATAATTTGGGAGCTAGATGTTGCTTCGATGATATTGGAAATTTGACATTGACTAGGCTCTACTAAATCAGATATGTTACTGTGATTACTCTCAGTCTCAGCAAAGCTGTTTCCATTTCCCATTTCTTCAAAAGAAGAATCTCCTTTGGTGTTCATAGAAAGATCTTCCACAAGTTTCACATTTGATACTTCGGATTTATTGGTAGGTAGAGAATCAAGCTTCTCTTGCAGGCTCACAAGCTCCTTTGCCATGGATTTCCTAAAATTCCTGACCATTGGGTGCAAGCCCTGGTAAATCAAATGCAGATTAAGATCATTCTGATTATTTCATAACCAGAAAAAATAAGGGCCATAGGAAAAAGAGAGAAATTTGCCAAAAAAACACTGAACAAATCCCACAAAGCTGGTTGTCTAGATGTATTTAAGAGTCCATCAACTACAAACATACAACGGATGGCAAAAGACTTGACAATCATTTTACATGATACCAATATATGCATGGAAATTGTGTTCATGTGCATGTTTAAGCTTGGAGGCGTAGTGTTCAAGATCCTATTCATTTTTAATATCTTATCAAGTTCACAAATTAAAGTCAAGAAATCACATTTCTATTTAAATTCTCGGTAATCAGTATCAATAAGAAAGATCACATGAATCTTATTCGTTTCTATAAATTTTTCTATCAAAGTTTCATGATGATTAAAGGTGAAAACAAATTTTGGATAGTTCCACGATGTGCAAAATGAAACATACAAGTGGAAGTTTAGCATGTACTAGACATATTGTATACATACCTGAATGGTGTCTAGTTTTAGCAGAAGGCTCATTATGGTTTCTCCAATTATCAACTTTTGCTTGTCATCACTCCTGTTATCAAATGAAGACTCTAAAGATTCAATTTGGCTTCTTATCTGAGCCACATGCTCCTTCACTTCAGCAATTTGCTTCAGTTTCTTCAATGGTTCCCATTTCCTGACCTCAAATCCACGATATGCAGACTGAATAATCACAGTTGCTTCAGCCACCGACAAATCCTTCCTTTTCGCTTTATCTTCTTCCTTAGGAATCTCATTTTCTGCCTTATTTGCTCCTCCATCTTCGGTCTGCGATTCACCATCACCCAAGTGACTTTCTACTGTTGGATCTGGTGCTTTGACTTCTTTGTCCTCTCTCACATCATCACATTTTACAACTTTGCTAGTGTCTTGGTTCGTCGAAACCTCTTCACCAGATTTAGGAAACAAATTCACAGGAGCTCCAATGGGAGTCTGAGCTTTACAACCTTCACCAGTGTCTTGCCTTGTTATGCCATCCACTACCTTAACTACTTTTATCTTCCCTTTATTCGCCTGTACCTCCGCACTCTCTTTTATTGATGAGGTGGACTTGGACCTATCACCAAATGCTTCCTGTGCTTTTTCTTTGTGACTAGGACTAGGAGAACTCAAATCACCATGACTGTTTTTCCTCTTTGGCAAGGGGTCAACTCTCAAACAAACCGGAGGTAGCTTAGACGTGTTTCGTGGAGAAGGGGACTGTCTTTCAGTACCATCATCGGAAGGCTTCTTCTCTCCACTATGTTCTATCTCCTTCACAGTAATGCCTCTGGCTTTTCCCTCACCTTCTTTGGTCTTCCCCTTATTGTGTAGCTCTTCCTGTTGCTTGACATCATTTGTTTTCCCATTGACATTGTTTTCCGTTGCCTTCAACCCAACCTTGCTGCTAGGAAGTTGTGCCGACGCAACCTTCAAATTGGGAGATGATCTTTCAGCAGATTCGTGATCCGCTTTTGCCTCTTTATCGCCCCTTGTTTCATCTTCTTCATGCTTGTAAGGCAACCAAAATATCGGAAATTGAAATTGATTCTTGTCCACATTTGGTTGATCTTGAGCTCTATTTGTATCGTCATTTGGCTGATCTTGAACTCTGTTTCTATCACCTCCATGCTTCAGAGATCCCATGTTGTTGATGTCAAATGGAAACCACCCGCTCCTGACATTAGGCTCGTGTTCCAAATGTTTCAAATTTTCATGGGCTCTCATATCAGGAGGATACTCGTCCCCGTGCTTTAACTTTGGCTCAGTACTATCTCTCTGCTCTCTATTCTTCATGTCTTCTGGAGGAATCCATACAATTGGATATGGGTAATTTTTAAACTCAATGGGGACCAAAGAATGATTGCTTTTGTTTTTGACCTCTGGCTCATGTTCTTCAATCTTTACATGCTTATCTTCTTTCTTATTGCACAAGTGATTAGGGCATCCACAACAGTGATTCTTTTCATACTCAAATCTTGGCTGATCCACTGAATAATGTGCGAAAGGAACATAATGAACAGGATAGGTTTCTGGGAAAGAAGGATAACCTCCGTGACACTGAAATGGTGATGGCGATGGAAAATGAGGATAAGGAGGTCTGAAACCACCATAACTTGGGAAATGGTTATGGTTACAACAACCATGACATCCCACAGGAATTGAACAACCATAGTTGCCACCATAAGGCCAGGTTTCATATGTTATAGGAGACTTAGATGGATCCACATTGACCTGAGGTGGAAATGGAATACCTTCAAAGCTCGGATAATAATGCTGTGTATATGGCATTTGATTTCTCTGATGGGGAAATGAGTCCATGCATCTGTAGGCCGGATACATCTTATAAACCTTTTCGAATCAGAACCGCCCGCTAGTTTATTTCTTCAAGAGTGAAAATCTTTCTCACACACTGAACAAAGAGAAAAAAAAATAAAAAATTAATTAATTTATAGATAATAATACACACATACTACCTCTAAAAGTATCCTCATGAGCAACAGATTTCTCAGAAGAAGATTATTTAACTTATTTTCCTTTCAACAAGAAGTAAACAGAATATGATAGCAATACGAATAGGTTTTCAATTGACAAATAGAATAAAATCTCACATGGAACCACAAACAAAAGCAATATAAGAAAATCAATTATGTATTAACCAATCCCCTATGTATTAACCAGCCCTTTGGCACAATTACAGAAAAAAATCACACCAACAAAATTGGATGTCATTAATTCAATTACTCTCTATTTCTGCTCATCTTGTTGTTGGCACATAAATTTTAACTAAATTTATGATATGTATAGAGCCTATAATAAGATGGCTGTAGGTAATCACTTCCTAAAAGATCAATATGATCCGTTGAAGTATATAAGTAAAACAACGTCGTATCTCAACGACGTTATTCAAGATGCGCAAATGACACGTGGAGCCTACGAAAGATGACACCTGTAGAGCCTACGGCAAGGACACCACATAGGATGAAATCCCAAAGATCAATCCGGTTAATCAAATATACGATTAACCAGATAGCGCTATTATTCAAAATTCAAATAGGCGCTATCATTCAATTTGAAATTCAAATTGAAGATGAAGCATTCCTATCACCTATCACCTGATGGCCCTCCATAAATATGAGGACCATCACACAAGAGGGGGAGGGGAAGAAATCAAAAAAAGTGAAAAGATCAGAGAGAGGGAAAGAAATTGAGAGTTAAAAGAAATCGTTACAAGAAAGAAGAAGAGAAGCTAGAGAACTGAAGAGCCTACGCTAATGGCGATGAATAGGTAAAGGGTTCCAAACCCAGAATTGTATTTTGTATTCGAGGGTTCAAAACCCATAACAATTTCAATAAAATATTAATTTTTCTTAAATTGTCTTTTGTTGTTTATTTTGTTCTTCATTAATCGGAGGTTTCATTTGTATAAATGTGTAATCAACGATCTGAAATACAGATCGGAAATAAGAACCTGCTTTTCAAATAATCAACACTGTTTAGTCCAAAAAACTAAACAGTGGATATTTGTAACATAAATTTTGAAATGTGTTGAAACACTTCATATTTTAAAATTTGTGTCTACAAATTCTGGCACGCCCAGTGGGACTTATTTCTCCTCCCATCTTTTGAAGAACAAAATATATATATAGTTGAAACTTACTGACGTATTCTTTTGTTATAGGAATGCTGAAGCAACTGTCAGGAGACAAACCTACACTCCAGTGGTTCTGAAATCACCAAGGATGGAGGTTTCACCCATCACCCAAGGGGCTCCGGAGCGAATGCTCTTGGCTGTCCCAAAGGTAGAGCCAACGAAATCCTGGAAAGATGCACTTCTTTCCCCTATCGCCCAAGGGGCTCCAGAGCGAAGGCTCTTGGCTGTCCCGAAGGCAACTGGTGTGACGAAGAAAGTCACACTTCTCGTAAAGTCGAAAGTTTGAGAAAGATTATCAAGATTATGTGAAAGCGTCAAGCGATGCACTTGTCGTGAGGGCCACGAACGAAGAGCTTTCTAATTCAGCAAAGGAGGCTAATCGGTTTGCAACTACGACTTTTGTTTGCACTTCAACGGGCAACAAAAATGTTGGCCCAACTACTCAAAAGGGTAGAAGACTCCATTAAAATGGTGGAGTTTGCCCAAGAAAGCCTCTGCGAAAACATGGCCATCATTAGGGCCATTGGGAGGAGGTAATGACCCAGACTCTGTTGATGGAAAAAGGCCCCTGTTGTTGAAAAAAGCAGTATGCGCTCTGAACCGATAGTTCTGCTCAGGCACAAAATCGGTCAAACCAAATCTCACCAACTCTCGGGAACACCGTTGGCTCGACAGGTTCAAATAAGGAATACCGCTGGCCCAACAGAATAAGGAACATCCGTTGGCCCAACATCCGTTGGTTGGCAAGGTTCGAATAAGGAACACTGTTGGCCAACGGATTTGAAGCAACATCAATTGGTCCGCTCTAAAAATGTAGAGACTGTTTTGAAAATTCATGAGGAATTTGCAAAAACGCAAACGGTTCCTTCTATGCCCCTAGGGGCTCGATTTGATATGTCATCCGGTCCAGTTTCAAAAAGACAAAGGCAAAGAAGAAATAAGGCCTTAAAGAAACTGGAACTAAGAACAGTGGCAACAAATGTTATAGGAGCTATTGAAAGGGCTCTCTCGACAGATGAACGCCAAAAACAAGTTGAAAGTCCTATCTTTGTTGGAAAATCCAAGGTGGAGGAGGGTAAGCAACCCTTGGGAAATATTTCTACTTTGGTTGAACTATCTATGGATGGAATAAGAAAAGGGCCTGTAACAAGGTCCATAACCCGACAGGTTCAAAACAAAGCATCGCAGTCAGGTGCTTCAAATATGAGTAATGTTGTGGGGATTGATAATCCTTTATACGAACAAGATGATTCTATCTCGTTTGTTTCAACGAATATTGGAAACAATGAATTGAAAGATATCAACAAAGTCACAGTTATGATGACTGAGGTTGAGAAAGAAGGTGAAAATTCGCAGGTCCAACAGGACCAAGGTCTCAAGGAAAAAGTGGTGGCCCTGCAAGAACAACTCGAGAGAAGAGAACGGGAAATGGCTGCTATGTTGGAGCAAATGCAACAATTGCAGGCCCAAATGACAGGACCAGGAAGTGCACCCAAACAAATGACACAACCTGTTGTGGGGACATCCGTAGGCATACAAAGCACACTAGCCCCAGGGGGCACTGGTCCTTGTTACTCCGATCTAACCAGTGGTGGTATGAATCCAATGCTCATGGCCATGATTGATGATATGGTGAGGAGACAAGTAAAGAAAGTCAAAGAAAAAGATGATGAGAACTTTCGAATAATTACAAAACCTTACCCAGCATGGGTAGATGCTGTTCCATTCCCTTATGGTTTTTCCCAACCAGATTTCAAAATGTTTGATGGAACAGGAGATCCAAGACAACATGTGGCTCATTTCCTTTCAAGATGCGGGCCAATAGCCCATAATGAGGCCCCAATGGTTGCAAATTTTGTTCAGTCACTTGAAAGTTCTGCATTCACTTGGTATGCTAACCTTCCTGAGGGATCAATCCTAAATTGGGATTCCATGGTGAAGGAATTCCTTAAACAGTTCTGCAACACACAAAGGCGAGTTGGAGTACCAGAACTGATTGAGACCAAACAGCGTGACAATGAGTCTGTTACAGATTTCATTGCAAGATGGCGAGCTTTGACATTTGCTTGTCCTCAAAAGTTTACGCAATTGGAGTTAATTCGGATGTGCCTTAACAACTTCCGACATGAGCTCTCTACGGCTCTTATGGCCCAAACTTTTGAAGGATTTAATGATCTATGCACTAAAGCTCATGATATGGAGCTCCATCTAGCTAAACGGAGGAGGCCTAGGGCCGTTGAAAGGGTTGAGTCCTCGACTGCAGCTACAATCGAAACCAGAAAGAAGGGTCCTGTTGTAGTAGGGGCTAAAAAGCCCAAGGAATTTAAAAAGGTGACTATGAAAGAGAGGTTGGAGAAGAAATATTCTTTCATGGATGATTTGGTTGAAGACCTATTTGAAGATCTGTTGGAGCAAAAGTTGATTGCTCTCCCGGAGGTGAAAAGACCACATGAGGTAGGAAAGACCAACGATCCAAAGTATTGTCCCTACCATCGTTTGATTAGCCATCCGATAAAAGAGTGCTTTGTTACGAAAGAAAAAATCCCAGAACTTTTGGACTCTTAGATTATCGAGCTCCCCCCTCAAGATAAAACATCTGCTAACCCAATCACTATCGACAATGATAATGAAGGTGAATGGGTTGTTTATCAGTCAAAAAGCATGAAGAAGAAACAAAATGCCACAGTGAAAGCTAGAAGTGTGGTTGATTCAACAACACAAAGGCCAAAAGTTTCCAAAAAGCAAAAACCAAAAGTTTCTAGGAAACAGAAAAAAGCCAAAGTAAGTAAGAGAAAAGGAAAGAAGAACCCAAAGAAGGAAAAAGGGGAGAAATTGGTCCCTGATGAGCAGTTAGAGCAAGGTCCTCTTGTCCCAGTCACATTGGAGGAATTTCTACCTTCAAAATTTCAATCTGTTGAGTTGCAGACATACTTTGATAAAAGAAAGGAAGAAAAGTTTACGTTGGCCCCTTGCCTAACCATCATTGTTTTAAGTGATGACGAGGAAGATGAAGGTGAAGTTGGTTCAAAAGTTAGGGAAGGAGATTGCATTACATCTCCTATCTGCATACTTGACTCACCAGAGTATACACCAGCTTCTCCAGAATACACACCAGCCTCTCCTGAATACACACCAGCTTCTCCAGAGTACATACTAGAAGCTCTTTCTCCAGAATATTCGCCAGTACCACCAGTGTACTATCAAAGCACTCCAGAATATGTAAGGAGAACAGAACAAGGAGACACTGGGTGTAGGTCCGACTCTGAGCTTGTGAAAAATGCGAAAAAGCGACTACACTTCAAGGATGATGAGGTGAATGGCAGGTGTATGTCGGATGATGAAGTATGGAAGCATTCAAGCAAACAAACAAAGTCATCTCAAGTTGAGGATTCTAACGAAGACTGGGAACTTGACTTTTCTCCTAATGGTTCACCATACACATCCCCAGCTAGGACATACGATGGAGAAAGTGTATCAAGTGACCACTTTGACTTTCCCTGTAATGTCATCACTGTGGATGTAAATTTTGAAGAGCGAGAAATACATATCATTCGCAATCCAGGTGATGATGAGAAAGCAAAAATTGAAGCTAGAAGGGAAGCGGAACATCAGGCAAAAGTAACAGTCTCTTTGAAAGATGAGGGTTTTGAAGCCCATCAAAATTTGATTATTGAAAGAAATCAAATTTCTGGACACCCTTTCCTAATTGGGTTGAATGGGTTCGGCTCCACGAGGATATCAGACTCGTTTTCCTTTATATAATGGGACAAAGTTGTCCAAGCGCCATTTGGTTCGTTTCCTTGCACAATGTGGAAACACAAGAAAAGTCGGCGTTACTTCTCTGACGATTCGTTCTTTCTTTGGAAGGATGGGCGTGATTGGTACTTCACCGCCACCTAATTCAATCCCAGATTGGGACACCATGGTGATCGATTCTATAGGACATTTTATAAACCATGGCCAATAGAAATTGAGATGTCGAGAACATTTGGATGAAGGTACATCTTCTCAAACATATGATTTCATAGTAGGTACAATTGATGAGAAGATTGAAACTGCCCTTGTCCTTCGAGAGATGGGCACTTATCGCCCAAGGGATTTGTTCCCTTTATGGGTAGAGCAAACACCATTTCCTGAAGGATACGAACTCCCAAATTTTGTCCTATATGAGGGGTATGGAGATCCTCAAAAACATATTAGGCGTTTTTTGAAACAGTGTGGGGAAACAGCTCAAAATGAGGCACTTTGCCTAAAGCAATTCCCTTTCCTTAGAGGATTGCCTTTGGTAGTATTGCTCCCTCGATGGAGTCGTGGTGCCTAGTTGGGAGGCCATGAAGAATGGTTTTGAAGAATCTCAATGCTTTTATAGGCGTGACTCCCGGTACCTAAGAAATGGGAGAAGAATGCAGCTCCAGGAAGATGGAGAAGTAACTGATGATGATAATCATCCTGCAGCTGGACCAGTTAACATGGTCCAAATAAGTGAGGGAATAAAAGAAATTGAGGTCAACGAAAAGGCGGTTGCTGAAGTATGCCAGACTTATTTGACCTACCGGAGGAAATTACGAAATTCTCAAGACCCTCAAACGTCAGAAGTTCCACAGGTTTTGCTGGAGGAAGAGCAAGTGAAATATGATGTACTAGCTCATCTAAAGAAAATTCCAGCATTGTTGAGTGTATATGATGCACTGAAAATGTCTCCAGAGCTTCGAAAGTCTTTAATATATGCCCTGTCGAAGCCAGAGGATTTCCACAAAGAAATCGAGGGTAGAAATCAAGAGAAGGCAACTACATGCATGGCCATGGTAACCTTTGGTGACAAAGACATGTGTGCTGAAATGACAGACCATAATCGGCCTTTGTTTATCACTGGGCTTATCCATGATGTGAAAATTTCTCGAATTCTGGTTGATGGAGGATCTGCGGTAAACCTCTTGCCTCGAAGGGCCTTAAACTTATTAGGGGTTCGAATTTCACAACTTCGTCCAAGTCGTTTGGTCATTCAAGGATTTAATCAGAATGAACAACGCCCAATGGGGAAGATTGAATTGCGAACCAAGTTTGGGGATATTGAAGAAAGCACTGAGTTCTTGGTTATTGATGTAGACACCTCTTACAATGCTTTGCTTGGGAGACCATGGATGCATAATCATCATGCAGTGCCATCAACTTATCACCAATGTATTAAGTATCCGTTACCTTCACCCAAAAAAGAGGGGACAATTGTGGCTGACAATGATCCATTTGGAGAAGTAGAGGCCTACTATGCTGATGCTCGCTTCTATACAAAAACTTCACAAAAAAAGGGAAAAGATGTGAAGAAGTCGAAGATACTCGAATGTCAAAGAAGCTCTAGAGTCTGCTCCAGTTTCAACAAAAAGAACTTTTCGATATGTGCCAAAGTCCGAAAGGAAACTGGGGGCAAAGGCTCTAGCCCCAATAAATCCAATTTTGGATCTCAAGAGTGAGTTCACATTGCCATTAAGGAGGACAGAATGCACCTATGTGGAGAAATATAATAAGATTGTGGTCCCTTCTAAAGGAAAAGGGTCGAAACCCATCATATTTCACTCACTTGGAGATGTTGAACAGAAAGTGAAAGTTGAACAAGTGCCAGAAGAAAACATCTCAAGTTTTGAGAAGCCTACTTTCAGTGCAGAAATTACACAGATGTTGGTGAAAGTTGGTTTAGATCCTGAAAAAATACCAAGAACAATGACACCATTTGACTTTGCATTAACACCTTCGCAGAGGCAAGCTATCCAAAAAGGCGATATCATCCGCTAGGACAGAAGGGTTAGGCTACCGGGGTGATGAGGAAAAATTTCCAGTAAACATGACTATCACTCAAGATGTGTTGGAAGATATTGACCAAGATGAAGCTCAACCTGCACCAACAGAATTTGAAGCAGGAGGTCAAGCTACTGTGGATGACCTTCGTGAGGTAAATCTGGGTGATGAAGGAAAACAAACCAACCTTCATTAGTGCAAATTTAAAGGAAGAAGAAGTGGACAATATATTTCCTTTTAAGGGTATCGTGACATATTTGCATGGAACTACGGTGAGATGCCCGGTCTTAATCAGATTGCAGTCCATAAGCTTGCAATTCACCCCGAGAAACGGCCAATTAAACATGACCTCGAGGCGACTCGACGAGCTTCTGACCCAAATTGAAGCTGAAGTCGACAAGCTTATCAATGCAGGATTCATCAGGGAAGTCAAATATCCAACCTGGTTAGCAAACATAGTGCCCGTCAAGAAAAAGAATGGTCAAATCAGGGTTTGCATTGATTTTCGTGATCTCAATGAGGCTTGTCCTAAAGATGACTTTCCTTTGCCCATCACTGAACTTCTTGTAGATGCAACTACTGGGTATGAAACCTTGTCTTTTATGGATGGATACTCAGGATACAATCAAATCCGAATGGCACCTGAAGATGAAGAAATGACTGCATTTAGGACTCCGAAAGGAGTCTTTTGCTATAAGGTAATGCCTTTTGGCTTGAAAAATGCTGGGGCCACGTATCAAAGGGCGATGACTGTAATTTTTGGTGATATGCTCCATGACACCATCGAATGCTATGTTGATGATCTTGTCGTCAAGACAAAAGAAAAGGAAAACCATGTGGAAGATTTGAGAAAAATCTTCGAACGTTTGAGGAGGTACAAACTCAAGATGAACCCACTAAAATGTGCATTTGGAGTTTCATCAGGAAAATTTCTAGGGTTTGTGGTTCGAAACAAAGGGATTGAAATTGACCCTACCAAGATTAAAGCCATTGCTGAAATGCCTCCTCCACGAAATTTGAGGGAATTGAAGGGGCTACAAGGGAGATTGGCCTATATTAGAAGATTTATTTCTAACCTGGCTGGTCGATGTTTGCCATTCTCAAGATTGATGAAAAAGGGTGTTCCATTTGAATGGGATCAGCAGTGCCAAAATGCTTTTAATAGTATTAAGGAGTATCTTTTGAAGCCTCCAGTACTCATGAGCCCAATAAAAGGGAAACCACTTTTGTTGTACATAACAGCCTTGGATGGTTCGTTAGGGGCACTGTTGGCACAACATAATGAGTATGGGAAAGAAAATGCCCTGTATTACTTGAGTCGTACTTTGGTTGGGGCAGAAGCCAATTACTCTCCTATCGAAAAGACATGTCTTGCCTTGGTGTTCGCCTTACAAAAACTAAAGCACTATGTCTTGGAACACGAAGTCAAGTTGATATCAAGAGCAGACCCCTTGAAATATATACTTTCACGGCCCATACTTTCAGGAAAAATTGCAAAGTGGGCTGTAATTCTCCAACAATTCGCAATTGAATATGTTCCCCAAAGAGCTGTAAAGGGGCAGGCTCTAGCAGATTTTTTGGCAGCACATCCTATACCTGATGACTCACCTCTAGTAACTGATTTACCAGATGAAGAGGTTATGCAAATAGAAATTCAGAAAGGATGGGAGATGTATTTTGATGGAGCTTCAAGGAGTCCAGATGGCAAGAAGCAAGAAAATCCTAAAAACAATAAAGCTGGAATTGGGATTGTGTTTGTGACTCCCGACAATGCCATAATCACCCATTCTTTTGCCTTAAGTGAAGGATGCTCCAATAATGAGGCAGAATATGAAGCTGTAATTGCTGGATTAGAATTGGCATTACAAATTCCTATTGAAGAACTCTCAATTTATGGAGATTCAGAACTGGTGGTAAAGCAACTCCGTGGAGAATACATTGTTAAGAAAACAAGTCTCATCCCGTATCATGAAAGGGCTGATCAATTGCTTTCACAATTTAGGAAAACACATATTTTCCATGTGAAGAGAAGAACAAATGCTCGAGCTGATTCACTTGCAAGTTTGGCTGCATCACTCACCCTACCAGATAGCAAAACAATTACTATCACGGTAGGTGAAAGAAGGGTGTTACAACCTTTAAAAGAAGTTTCTGACTTGGTTCCAATCCTGGTCGTCACCACGAAAGGAGAAAACGAGGAGGATTGGCGGGAACCATTCATAGCTTACCTCCAACATGGTAGGCTACCTGAAGATAAAGTAAAAAGAATTGAAGTGAGACGTAGGGCTACCAAATTCGTCCTGTGGAAAGATGGAACGTTATACAAAAGGTCTTTGGATGGAATGTTCATGCGGTGTATAGCCAAGGAGCGTATTCAAGAGGTAATGGCAGAAATACATGCAGGTGTATGTGGGGCACACCAAAGTGGTCCTAAATTACATATGCAGCTAAAACGGTTGGGATACTATTGGCCGACTATGATTGCAGATTGCATAGATTATGCTCGAAGATGCCAAGTCTGCCAATTCCATGGGAACTTTCTCCACCAACCCCCAGAGCCTTTACATTTAACAACTTGTTCTTGGCCATTTGCAGCATGGGGTATGGATATTATTGGTCCTTTTGTACCTCCATCTTCAGCAGGATATCGATACATCCTAGCTGCTACTGACTATTTCTCAAAATGGGCAGAGGCCGTGGCTTTAAAGGATATAAAAAGCACAGTTGTCTCCGAGTTCATCCGAACCCATATCATTTACAGGTTCGGAATTCCAGATAGTGTCATCATGGATAATGGACAGCCGTTCAGGAGTGATGCTTTGAACAAGTTATTTGCCAAGTACAAAATCAAAAACAACCATTCATCAAGATATCATGCACCTGCCAATGGTTTGGCAGAAGCTTTCAACAAGACATTGTGCAAAATTCTTAAGAAGATGGTGGATAAGAACAAAAGATCTTGGCACGAAAAGTTACAAGAAGCTTTGTGGGCTTATCGGACTTCGTACAGAACTCCTACTCAAGCAACCCCTTATTCGTTGGTTTTTGGAGGAGAAGCAGTGTTACCACTTGAGGTTCAAATACCATCATTGCGAGTGGCAATACAAGAGTCCTTAACAGAAGATGAAAGTGCAAAAGTGAGGTTGGCTGAGCTGGAGACCCTGGATGAAAGAAGGTTGTTCGCTCAACAGAACTTGGAGATATACCAACAAAGGATGGCAAATGCATTCAATAAAAGAGTGAGGCTTCGTTCCTTTAAAAAGGGAGACTTGGTACTAATGGTTAGAACACCCATAGTAGTCTCACGAAGAACCAAAGGAAAGCTTGAGCCCAAATGGGAAGGACCTTATGTGATTGAGAAGGTTTATTCTAATGGGGCCTATTTGTTGATAACAATGGATGGTGACAGAATCATTCCCCCAACCAATGCAAGGTTCTTGAAGAGATATTACCCTTAAGAAAGCCTGCTAGGTTGAAAACCCGAAAGGGCGACTTAGGCAAAAGTTAGGGCAAAAAAAAAAAAAAAGGCCTGCTAGGTTGAAAACTCGAAAGGGCGGCCTAGGCAAAAGTTAGGGCAAAAAGAAAAAAAGAGCCTGCTAGGTTGAAAACCCGAAAGGGCGGCCTAGGCAAAAGTTAGGGCAAAGAAAATTAAAATAAAAAAAAATAAAAAAATAAAAAAAAACCACCAACGGTATTGTATGTGGTTAAACTGCTAAAATATCCCACCGAAATCTAAGGTGGTAAAACATTGGATACTCCTGGCCCGCAAGAGTATAAACTGTGTACGGCCAAACAAAAGTCAAAAAACCACCAACGGTATTGTATGTGGTTAAACTGCTAAAATACCTCACCGAAATCTAAGGTGATAAAACATTGGATACTCCTGGCCCGCAAGAGTATAAACTGTGAACGGCTAAAATAAGACAAATCAATGTATTGTATTGAGAAATTTCATATAACAAATAAATCTATCACTGAGCGAAATTTCATAAATACATTATGTTCGGATGAATAAAAAAAAGAAGTACATTCATTCATTAAGAGAAGCCTTAGCCCTTTCAAAGGCACGTTCCACAACACTGTGTTGTCCATTCTTCTTCTTGTGTTGGCTCAAAACATTCAGAGCAGTTTGCACGTCTTCTTCTGATTTAGAAACATTCTCGGAAGCTTGTGCAAAATCACACATAAATGATGCATGTTCCGCTTGGGTGGATGACAATTCCTCTTCAAGTTGTTTGAGTAGCTCTTTGGTTTGAATAATCTTTTGATTAAGACCCGCAATGTGCTCATCTGACTTGATAATTGAAGCAGACAACTGTTCATGTTCGCCAGAAACTTTGTCAAAATGAAGCTTCTTCTCATAGTATTGGGCCTCAAATTCTACAATAGACAAGTTTGAAGAATCTGCAAGTTGGGTTTTCAAAGCAAAGCACCCAAGGAATATCTTCACCTTCTCGTAGAAGGAGACGAAGTCTACACCCAAACTCTTCAAAATCATGAAAACGTTGTTTGCTACAGCGATCATGCCATTAACATCCGTCATTGATTGGAGAGAAATAGTAAGCCCTTTCTGAATATGGGTGGCTGCTTCATTAGAGGAAGTTCCCAAAAGAACGCTAGATGGAGCAGAGGGTGTTTCAAGTTTGTCAAATAATTTGTTAACCCCATTTGCTTCAAGTAAGTCTGCAAGAATTTGGGCCTCTTCCGAGGTATCAGAAGTAATTTCGTCTATCTCTTCTAATATGTCAGAAGTATTTTCTGTGAAAATAGAAGAAAATACTCAATGAAAGCATAAAAAAATACATATATATATATATATAAATAAAGTATACCTTGGTGTACGGCGTGAAGAGACTTAGGTGGAGGAGGAGACAAGTTGTGATTCCCACAAGTGGACCATGGATTTTGCAATGTGGCATGATCTAAAGAGAAAAGAGTTCCTTGAGTATGTATACATGATAAAATAAAATGAGATACAAGGAAGGAATAAGAATACCCTTAAAGGTAGCCAATGGCATATGCGAGGCAGCTGGGGAAGTCCGAGGCGTCCGAGGCGCAGTGTCTAAGAAAAGGAAAGGTATTCAAAATTTATTTAAAAAAAAAAAAAAAAAAAAAGAAGAAGAAGAAGAAGAAGAAGAATTATATCTTTCTCTAATAGCTTGGATGGCTCGTTCGAAGAAGGAGAAGAAAAGCCTACACTTGCTGGGAGCAAATTACTCATCTTGGTCGGTGTGCCATCTAAAAGAGGGGTGTAGTCATAAAACTCATCTTCATTCTCGCTACTTTCATTGAGAGAACAATCAAAAGATTTGGTAGGAGAAAGAATTTCAACACTCTTAATGCGAATACGACCCAAGGCAGTTAATTCATACCCATCTCCCTCAAAGAGTTCTTGAATCATATTCTCATCTTTATCTTCAAGAAAAGAGTACAAGTATGTGCGAAATTGATCCATCGGGGTTTTGGTTGCTACGATGGGTTGGGAAGTAGTCTGATCAGCGATAGACATAGTCTCTGGAAAAAACTTTGCGAGACTAGAAAATTGAGGACCAGAATCTACTTGCTCAAAGCTAAATCTCATTTTAAATTGAGAGTTACACATATCCTCGAAAAGATGAAGGAGATCTGAAACCGAGTAACTAGATCGAGAAGGAGCAATAAGTGGTCGATTATTATCCATTCTCTGAGGTGATGATGCTTCCAGAACAATAGGTGAAGATGTTGACCTAGCTCTTGAGTACGAAGGATTCTTCGTCTTTCGGTCTTTAATTGACATATCCAGTTTTCTCTTGCGTGAAGATTTCGGTTGGGAATGAGTAACATATTGAAGCACGGTAAAGGAAGTTCCCAACCACCAATTGGCATAAGGCATGGTTACGTGAGAAGTAGATCGGGGGCCTGGTAACTCTAATGAGACTTTTGTACCGCAGCGTAGCATATGACGCCAGTTGTAATAAAATTTAGCCCATTCAGAGGGCTGCCGACAAGATACATTAAGCGGTGTAGGGCACGCTTGAGCAAACCCAAATTGACGACCGAATCGGTTAGGGGAGTACGGTTCAGAAATGAAATTAAATCCCATTTTGAAAGTTAAAATCCCTTGCCTCAAAGATATAAGATAGCCAAGATGGAAAGGTGATATCCTTTCAGAGTCGACCAGAATGCCTGAAGGTTCACTCTCATAGGTAAGAGCCTTAAACTGACACTCCGTACGATAAGTTAGGAGAGAGTCCACAAATGGAAATTTATCATTAAAAAACTGGGCAGCCGATTGGTTTCCAATAAACCCAAGATATGGCATGAAATGAATATCAGGAATTGGACAAATCGACTGAGGATCCCCATGAGAATAAGTCTTGACAAAATATAGTGAAATCCATCCAAAAAAGTAATGTAAAGGACCCTGAACATTTTCCTTTCCAGGTGAAGATGATAATGCCATTTTTCCAAGAGAATGATAGAGGTATGCAAGGACGGGGATGGCCAGGCTAAATAAGGTTCCACCTGCCATTTTGGTGGCTACATGAAAGGTCGTCGGACGAATTTCCCCGGAAGAGTGAGGGAAGACAAATCCGCTAAGCCAACTCGCCAAAAAACCAGAAAGATACACATCATCAGGGATTCTGTCTTTTCGTTGAAAACCACTAATCGAAGTTGGGGATTCGTCAATGAATTTGACAGTCCAGTGGTTAAACTTCTTGGATTGCAAAGAGCTGGCATAAATGTTGAACAGCCCACGGCACGCCTTGGATGTCTTGGACGAATATAAAATGTCATTAGAGGGGGTGAACTCTTCATAAAACTCACCACAAATGGGGAGCCCGCTAATGCGATGAAGGTCCCATAAAGAGATCCCAAGTTCGCCGTAAATGGTGTGGAAAGTGTTGGTGTCGGGTGACCACCGCTCTAAGAATCCTTTGAGTAGGGAGACATTCCTAGCATATGCAAATTGGGATACATAGATTGCAGCATAAATCCCACATTTCTTCAAAATAGGGGCAAATGTGGAAAGAACATCATTCAACCAAAAAATCCATATGGGGGATTGCAAATGGGTAGAAATGCCGCGGACATTAAAAGAATTATCCCACTTCAGTTTTTCATGCTTCATTCTCTTAAGAAGAGTATTAAATTCAGAGCAGTCAAGGTCTTCAGAAAATGGACGAAGGATTGAGACAGGGAATGAACCAATTGATTTGGAGTGCCCTTTCTCGAGAATCTCACAGCAGTTTCGAATTCCTGTATAGACCAAGTCTTCGGAAGCCGCATGTAAAGGGATGTAGGGATCCAACTCGGTGGGTGACAATAAAGCAGTGATAGGTTTGTGCCGAATTATTTTTGGACCAGATTTATCCAATACATCCCTCTCGTCACGTCGAAGATATTCAAGTGTCTTGTCCATGCTTCCTAAAAAAATAAAAAAATAAATAAAAAAATAATAACAAAAATGGTTAGTGAAGGCAAAATGTCATAATATAAAGAAATTGACAAAAGCCCCTTGACCAATGACTCAATCCATTGGGGTGACGGACACATTCACTGCCAAGGCTTCAAGCCATTGGGGTGACGGACACATTCACTGCCAAGGCTTCGAGTCGTTGGGGTGACGGACACATTCACTGCCAAGAACTCAGGCCATTGGGGTGACGGACACATTCACTGCCAAGGACTCGAACCGTTGGGGTGACGGACACAATCACTGCCAAGAACTCGAACCGTTGGGGTGACGGACACAATCACTGCCAAGAACTCAAGCCGTTGGGGTGACGGACACAATCACTGCCAAGGCTTCAAGCCGTTGGGGTGACGGACACAATCACTGCCAAGGACTCAAGCCGTTGGGGTGACGGACACAATCACTGCCAAGGCTTCAAGCCGTTGGGGTGACGGACACAATCACTGCCAAGCACTCAAGCCGTTGGGGTGACGGACACAATCACTGCCAAGCACTCAAGCCGTTGGGGTGACGGACACAATCACTGCCAAGGCTTCAAGCCGTTGGGGTGACGGACACAATCACTGCCAAGGATTCAAGCCGTTGGGGTGACGGACACAATCACTGCCAAGGTTTCAAGCCGTTGGGGTGACGGACACAATCACTGCCAAGAATTCAAGCCGTTGGGGTGACGGACACATTCACTGCCAAGGCCTCAAGCCGTTGGGGTGACGGACACATTCACTGCCAAGGATTCAAGCCGTTGGGGTGACGGACACATTCACTGCCAAGGCCTCAAGCCGTTGGGGTGACGGACACATTCACTGCCAAGGATTCAAGCCGTTGGGGTGAAGGACACAATCACTGCCAAGGATTCAAGCCATTGGGGTGACGGACACATTCACTGCCAAGGCCTCAAGCCGTTGGGGTGACGGACACATTCACTGCCAAGGATTCAAGCCGTTGGGGTGAAGGACACAATCACTGCCAAGGATTCAAGCCATTGGGGTGAAAGGACACAATCACTGCCAAGGTTTCAAGCCATTCATTGCCATTAGGATGGAAAGAGCAATGATACCTTCAAACAAGCTCCGACACCTTGCGGATTGCCTGTAAAAAAGGGAAAAAGACATGAAATAATTGCAAAAAAAAAAAAAAAAAAAAAAAAAAAAAAAAAAAGATTCAAAAAAAAAAGTTGTTTTGTTCAATTGGGCCAAGTACTAAATTTTATTTGGTCTATTTAGATTCATGGTCTAAAAAAAAAAAAAGGGGGGGTTTGCTAAATAAAATAAAATAAATAAATAAATAATAATAAAAATTTCGTAATTCGTACAATTAAAATCCACTTGTACGAATCACGAGGGGGCAGGCTTTGTAGACCAAATAAATATGTTTTTCTAAAAAACTGTTTTTCTAAAAAAATTTGTAGACCAAATAAATATGTTTTTCTAAAAAATCTGTTTTTCTAAAAAAAAAACAAATCTGTTTTTCTAAAAAAAATAAATCTGTTTTTCTAAAAAAAAACAAAGTTCTAAAAAAAACAAAGTTGTAAAAAACAAAGTTTTTTTTGTAAAAAAAAACAAATCTGTTTTTCTTAAAAAAAATAAATCTGTTTTTCTAAAAAAAAAACAAATCTGTTTTTCTAAAAAAAATAAATCTGTTTTTCTAAAAAAAAAACAAAGTTCTAAAAAAAACAAAGTTGTAAAAAACAAAGTTTTTTTTTGTAAAAAAAAACAAATCTGTTTTTCTTAAAAAAAATAAATCTGTTTTTTCTAAAAAAAAAACAAATCTGTTTTTCTAAAAAAAATAAATCTGTTTTTCTAAAAAAAAACAAAGTTCAAAAAAAAACAAAGTTGTAAAAAACAAAGTTTTTTTTTAGATTAGATTAAAAAAAAAATCTGTTTTTCTAAAAAAATTTGTAGACCAAATAAATATGTTTTTCTAAAAAATCTGTTAAAAAGGATTTGTAGACCAAATAAATATGTTTTTCTAAAAAATCTGTTTTGATTAGATTAGATTTTGATTAGGTTGAAAAAAAAAAAAAAATCTGTTTTTTCTAAAAAAAAAATCTGTTTTTCTAAAAAAAAAATCTGTTGGCACCTAAAGTTCAAAAGAAGAAAAAAAAAAATCTGTTTTTCCAAAAAAAAAAAAAAAAAAAAAAAAAAAAAAAAAAAAAATGCTAATAAATAAATATATGCTGTTAAAAAAGAGAAGCAACAAATAGGGAAGTATACCGGATTGAAAGGAATTTGAAGGATTTCTTTTGGCACCTTCTTTAAAGAACAAGAAGAACAGCTTTTGTTAAAAAAAAAAGCTGCTGGAAATTTTCTGGAAGTAAAACAATCTGCTGGAAAAATCTGTAGGGAAAAAAAAGCTGCTGGAAATTTTTTGGAAGCAAAAAAATCTGCTGGAAAAATCTGTAGGGAAAAAAAAAGCTGCGGGAAATTTTTTTGGAAGCAAAAAAATCTGTTGGAAAAAATCTGTAGGGAAAAAAAAAAGCTGCTGGAAATTTTCTGGAAGCAAAAATCTGCTGGAAAAAAAATCTGTAGGGGAAAAAAAGACTGTAGGGAAAAAATATCTGAAAAGGTGTAATATAAAGGAAAAGAGATAGTGATCTCTTAAAACACTCCACAGAAGTAAGAGTTCATATAGGATTAGAAATCCTAATCAATGCCAATCCATCCTATTTCATTTAGACAAGCTCCTAAAATATATATGTATATATCTATCTGCTGTAAAAAAAATCTGATCCTTAAAAAAAATGGTGGCAAATTGGAGGCCCACAAAAGAAAAGGCCCAATTAAAATAATGGCCTAGAAAAGGAAAGATCCATAATGGTCTAAAAAAAAATCCATGATGGCCTACAAAAAAAAAAAAACAAAAAAAACAAAAAAAACAAAAAATAGTGGCAAGTTGGAGGCCCACAAAAGAAAAGGCCCAATTAAAAAATGGTGGCCTAGAAAAAGGAAAGATCCATGATGGTCTAGAAAAATCCATGATGGCCTTAAAAAAAAAAACAAAAAAATAGTGGCAAGTTGGAGGTCCACAAGAAAAAATGCCCAATTAAAAAAATGGTGGCCTAGAAAAAGGAAAGATTCATGATGGTCTAGGAAAATTCATGATGGCCTAAAAAAAAAATAATAATAAAAAAAATAAAATAAAATAAAATAAAAATAAAAATAAAAAAAAAAAAAAAAAAAAAAGGCCAAGGATCAAAGCAAAGAAATAATCTCATCCAAGACCTAAAGATCATCCAGATAAAAGTGCCAAATTGTCGTGACTCGCACAGTTAAGAAAATTCACTTATGCAAGTCACGAGGGGCATTTGTTGGCACATAAATTTTAACTAAATTTATGATATGTATAGAGCCTATAATAAGATGGCTGTAGGTAATCACTTCCTAAAAGATCAATATGATCCGTTGAAGTATATAAGTAAAACAACGTCGTATCTCAACGACGTTATTCAAGATGCACAAATGACACGTGGAGCCTACGAAAGATGACACCTGTAGAGCCTACGGCAAGGACACCACATAGGATGAAATCCCAAAGATCAATCCGGTTAATCAAATATACGATTAACCAGATAGCGCTATTATTCAAAATTCAAATAGGCGCTATCATTCAATTTGAAATTCAAATTGAAGATGAAGCATTCCTATCACCTATCACCTGATGGCCCTCCATAAATATGAGGACCATCACACAAGAGGGGGAGGGGAAGAAATCAAAAAAAGTGAAAAGATCAGAGAGAGGGAAAGAAATTGAGAGTTAAAAGAAATCGTTACAAGAAAGAAGAAGAGAAGCTAGAGAACTGAAGAGCCTACGCTAATGGCGATGAATAGGTAAAGGGTTCCAAACCCAGAATTGTATTTTGTATTCGAGGGTTCAAAACCCATAACAATTTCAATAAAATATTAATTTTTCTTAAATTGTCTTTTGTTGTTTATTTTGTTCTTCATTAATCGGAGGTTTCATTTGTATAAATGTGTAATCAACGATCTGAAATACAGATCGGAAATAAGAACCTGCTTTTCAAATAATCAACACTGTTTAGTCCAAAAAACTAAACAGTGGATATTTGTAACATAAATTTTGAAATGTGTTGAAACACTTCATATTTTAAAATTTGTGTCTACACTTGTCCTCTTCTTTTTCTTCCTCCTAATTTCTCCATCACTTGCCTTTACTCCCCTTCACTCACTCTTATAATAAACCAGGCAATCATCACCCCCACCATCATCTAAAGAAACCCTCTTTAGCATCAAATTAATAGACCCAATCCCTTCCCACTTATAACTCATATTAAATGTGTTAAATATCCCTTTCTCCAAGTTGATGACTAATATGATTCAACTATATGTGATGATGTTCTCTCTTGTTTTGTACATCAACTAAACATATAAATAGATATAGATCTACATATCATTAAATTTACATATATAACGCAATAAAATAAAATACATTAGCTAATAAGAATCCAAATTTAGAGAAACTGTAAACAAAAATCAGAGCGGGAATCTACATATAATTAAGTTTACATATATAACACAATAAAATAAAATACATTAGCCAATAAGAATCCAAATTTAGAGAAACTGTCAACAAAAATCAGAGCTGGAAGTGTTTTCACATAAACTAGCAAAGCAGCTTAAGTCTTGAACCAGACTAGTCCGAATTGCAGCTTTCAAAAACTGGCCTTTTCAGCAACTTCTTATAAAACAAGCATTAAAAATTCTTTGAATTTAAAAAATGATAAAGATGGATGCTTTGAAAACACAACAGAATTTGAGCCAGTTTGAGCTATTAATAGGCACTGATCTGATCTTTTTCTGACAAAATAAATACTACTCCATACAATAGAAAATGACCCATATTTTATCAAATGTTTGATCACTTTCTTTGTATCATAAACATGCTGTTACAGAAATTAGAATACATAATCGAACAAACCAAACACTTTTCCAATCATTTTAACTGTATTCAATTACTTGAAATATTTTCAAGACAATGCAAGACAAATTAGCCCAACTACAAACCCACCATGAAAAAGGAAAAATTAGAACCTTGGAACATGTAGTCTATGTACCTCAGACCACATTCACAGGAGAAATCAAATACCACTCGCTACAACATCCAAAACCAATATCAAATCAACAAACTACTATAACAGCAAATTATATCCATAATTCAGATCAACGCAACAAGCCTTGATTTTACCACCTTCAAACAAATGAACCATTAATATGGCAGATTTTCCAAAAAATTAATTACTACATCAATAGATTGAGTATTCTTTGTAAAAAATAATTGAGAGCAGCTATGATGTAAACCTTAAAAAGGTGCATATAGAACACACTCTACCACTAAATACCATAAAATGATTTACAACCCAGTTTGATTTTTAGTTTTCAAAAACAGTTTATAAGTTTTTAATTTGTATTTTTATATTTTTAATGATTTTTAAAAATATTGTAATCAATTTTTTAAAATTTTTTAATTTTAGTATACTCAAAAAGCTAACAAAATACAAAAATGTATTAAAATCTTGGGAAATTTACCAATAAATCATACATGTTGATTTTATAATCCAATTAGTCCCATATGTTTTCTAGTGCTCCGTTTAGTCCTATCTGTTGTCAAAGGACGCAATTGCCATGAGTTATTGTGTAATGTTTGTTGTGTAGTCGTATGTGCGTGTGGCACAAATGAGGTAAAACGGCATGCGGTGGGTCACGTGCCACACAGTTGATTGTCACACACCCAAAAAGTTCACTAAGGATTTTTGTAGAAAACTGATGTGGTTTTTGATTGCCACGTAATCCACATCTTGAAAACCCATACCCATTAAAACACAACCCGATTTCTACATCCACATCCCCACACACAGTGCAGTGGGAACTTAACATAGAAAACCTTTGTTTTTGGGATTTGCTTGGATTTAAAAATTGGGATTGACCGTATATACCATCGCGTGATTTTTTTTTTTTTTTTTGGGGGGGGGGGGAGGGGATAATAAAGATTAAGTGGGCAATTTTCATTGTTGCTGTGATTATTTGGGCAAACGTCTTTGTGACAGGGCAGATTGTGGACGACGGCGAAAGCCTAGTATTCATATTCCGCTATCCTTGGTTGTGAGCGTGTAGTTATGGCCGAAAAGGGTATGTCCCATATCTTGATGCTGTTAGCGTTGTGTGACAATGTGGATCCTGAGTGTTTGATTATTCTTTCTGATTACCCTGTTGCAGTCGTTTTGTTTTGCGATTTTTCATTTAGGGTTATCTGTGTCGTTGATTTGTTATGTGTATTGTGATATTATTTTTTGTGTTGGTTTGGGTTGGTGTTGTTGATGTTGATGTTGTGGGGAAGGTTGTATTTGGTTGTGGGTGCAGGGTTTGTGTGGGGTTCATGTGTGTGTCGTGTGTCGGGTAAATTGTTGACTAGTAGTCGGCATGGGTGGACAAAAATTTTGTTGAGACCACAATAATGGAAGATAATGGTGTGTTGTGCGGCTGGGTGGGGTGGGGTTTTGCTTTTTTTGGAGTGTGTGTTACTTTGTGCCTGTAGTACGTTTTTTTTTTTTTTTTTTTGCATGTTTGTGAATGTAGTGCACATATGTCGGTTGTAGGTGTGGGCGTGTGATGGTATTTGTTTTTTAGTTTGTGCTTGTGTGTCATGTTGCTGGGAGTTGTGAAACGAGTTGTTAAATACATGTGAGGTATTGATGTGGGGGATGATGGTGTGTGGGTTTGGGAATGTTGTAGTTTGTGGGTGTTATCAAGGTGGGGAGGTATTGTAGTGGTGTTTTTATATGACAGATATGGTGTGTTGTGTGTCCGCTACATTGTTGACAAGTAAATGGCATGGGGGGAAAAAATGCTTGCTGGGGCGATAGTAATGGATGGGAATGGTGTGGTTGGTATGGGTTGCTCAAAAGGCCTGAAACGTTTATACACGTAACATTGAAATTACAAACTGTGATACCCACAAAATCCACAAAATGATGTGATCCCGCACCAGAAGATGGAAACATAACCAAAAAAAGATAAAACAGTCCACATAGTGACGCCAAATATGGAAAATAGGATCAAAAAGAAACAAACCTCCCCACTAGTAGGACTTACCGGGACAAAAGAATAAAGTTGGGACTAATTGGTTTAACAGTTTGTGAGATAGGATTTATTGGTAAATGTTTCTAAAATGTTCGTTTTTTTTGGTTGTAGTTTTTATATTTGTTAAATTTTTTTTATTATAAATATTTAGATTAAGTGCATTTAAAAAATAAAAAATTTATGTACAATATTAAAAAAATTTACTAAAAAACAAAAAATAAAAATTTCAATTTTCTGAAACCAAATATGATAAATATTTCTTACCACAAATAACTCTTAACAAACCCAATGAATTTGCAATTTGTAACTTCAACCATAAACTAACATAACACACGCACAAAAAAAAAAAAAAAAAAAAAAAAAAATAATAATAATAATTAAATAAATAAATAATTGAAACTTTCTACAATTATTTTTATGGAGCAGCACATCATAGATTTCATATAAAATTTTATAAGAAAATATCTCGTCTCAAATACCCGCAAAATTCACAATTTCCAAAACATATAAAAAAATAATAAGCTTTTGTTTGGGATAAATTAAAAATAATAATTTATAAAGTCAAAAAAATTACTATAAAAAAAAAATTTAAAATCTATACCATTCAGGTAGCTTGTGGTGAAGCCACTCGCCTTGAATTCAACTAAAAATAAAAAATAAAAAGTTAAAAATCAAAAAGGAAAAAGATAATTGTCATTTTAATTTTCCTACAATATTTTATTATGTAACTTTTCGTAAAAAATAAAAAATTATTCCAAACATATAATTTTTTTTTAAAATTTTTTAACCAAAAAAAAAAAATATATACAATCCCAAACAACAATTAAATCAAAAAATAAATGCTATGTATTACAGAAAAAAAAAAATTAATACTTAAAATTTGAATTAGTATGATGTGAATTATAACTTGATCCGTATATTTCAAATTTCTCGTAAGCTATAATGTCTAAAATTTGAATATACGATGAGAATTTAAACTTGATATATAGAGATCCGTATATTTCAAATTCCTCGTACCACATAACAACGGTGTTTACAAAAATGCAGAGCAATGCAGAGAGAGTAAATAAAAGAATCAGAGAATCCATGAAATCACTTACAGTTTACAGAAGATGATTGAAAGAAAGAAAAAACACCTCCAAATCGCTCCACAAATCCGAATGACTCAGTTGTCAGAACAAAACGATCCACCAACCCAAAACCTAAACCTAAAAATTCAAAGCTGTTTGCGCTCTCTTATTGATCGACCAGTGTTCTTCTCTGAATAATCGATTTGTTCCAAATCCGATAATATATATATATATATATAGAGAGAGAGAGAGAGAGAGAGAGAGAGAGAGAGAGAGAGAGAGATTGTTCTCCTTCATTCCAGATGTTTCGCGTGATTTCAATTCGTTGAAACGTCTCTAGATGTTTCGCGCCACATCAGTCCTCTTAGATTTTGCCACGTGTGAGTCGTAGTCGATAAGAGCTGTCACAGATGGACAGGGATTGTGCTCATCGGCAACTGGTTCTATTACATAAGCCTAAAGATGGTAAAATCTTTTTACTTTCAACTAAGCTTTTGACGTTTTTAGGAGAATGATTTCAAAAGTTGATAAAAATTTATTTTTAATTTTTTTTTATTAATATTTATTTATGATGTTAAATTATAATAAAATGATCAAATTATCTTTATTTAATTTAAAATATTTATAATTTCATTCATATAACACATTTTAATCCATGAAAAATAAAATCATAATTTTATCATTGATTAAAAACTAACTTTTCAAATGAAAAAAAAAGTCAAAAAAACCAACTTTTAATTTTTACTACGAATCAAAAAAAAGTGACTAAAAATTATGTCCCCCAAAAAGGCCATATTTGCAATCGGTACTTGTACGAACCCAATTCGTGAAGATGTCTTGACTTTTTCTTTATAGTGTTACTGGGTTGGCAATGTTTGGTTGGCGGAGGTGGTAGATGAGATGGGAAAGGATTCCTTGTAACTGAAACAAGTGGTACCCGAGATGAATACCCAATAGAATTCAGATCTTGGTGAGTCCTTTCACTGTCGCCCTCCTGTCAAACGGCGTCGTTTTGGTCAAAATGGCGTCGTTTTGATTAGTTTTTTTTTTTTTTTTTTTTTTTTAAATTTTTCCCCAAAATTTGAAATTCCCGCTTGTTTTTACTCAGCTCTGTGTTTTGTTTTGTTTAGCCCTAAGACGAGATGGTAGAAGCGAAGAGAGAGAGAGAGAAAGAGAGAGATGGTGGAGAAAGAGAGAAAGAATGAAGGATGGTGGAGGCGCGACGGTGAAGGGCGAAGGATGGCGAGAGGAGGAGACTACCATTGCGAAGGGCGAAGGATGGCGGAGGAGGAGATTGCCATGGCGAAAAGAGCGAACCTGCAGCGAAGGAGAGCTGCCATGGCGGCGAAAGGAAGGACGCGACGAATAAGCGGCCCTGAGGAGGTAAAATAAGTGAATATCTGTAGCTGATATTTTTCAGATTATTGTAGCTGATATATACATATATATATATATATATCTCTGAATATCTGTCTGAAATTTTTTATAAATGTTTCTAGAAGTCAAAAAAGATTATAGAAAAATATCAATTCTGGGTTTTTCAAAATTTTTTTTTTTCATTTTTTGTTGTTATGTTCTTCAATTTTATGTGGCTTTTAGCTTAATATTTGTGATGGTGACCCAAATATTTTTTCAGTTATTTTTTCAATTCTGTTAATTTTTTCAGTTAATTTTTTGACCCAGTGATGGAATTGTTCAAAAAGGTATATTCCACTACCAAACATTACAAAAAATGTTAACAGAATTCTGTTAATTGAAAAAATTTTTGACCCAGAATTCTGAAAATTAATAGAATTCTGTCAACTGTTATGTGTTCAAAAATTTTTTCAGTTAATTCTGTTAATTGTTCAAAAATGAAGAGCATAACAACTACCAATTGATTTAATATTTGTGTTATGTATTTGTATGACTTGGGCAAAAGGTATATTCCACTACCAAACATTACAAAAGAATGGAATTGGTGTTATTTGGAATTCCAAACCCCCTCTCTCTCCCTCTATGTGTCCCAGGAATTCCAGATAACACAAATATTCAAGGAATTCCAAATAAAACAAATATGACTTGTGCTTCATCTTGCTGAATTGGTCTTGGAAGTGTTTTTTGAATCATCTTGTTGAAAATTTCACCACTAAAAATACAGTAATCTTTTGACTTGGGCAAAAGCTAGACATGGAACATTGGAAAAGCTTTATCGTGTGTATTGCAGTACCAAACATTACAAAAGATAACAATTAGAAAAAAAATAGGTAATAAGATAAATGGATAGCCCTGGTTAGGCATGACAGAACCAATCTCCACCGAATAAAAAAAAGAAAAAAAAAAAGAAAAGAAAAGTAAAACAAAGCTGAAGCATATATATATATATATATAATTATTTATATCATTCATCAGTCCCACTGGTATATTATATGTATAGGAAAATGTTATATAAATTACTCAGTCGTATTTGTAGGCACACTTCTAAAAATTCCTATCCATCAATTTTTGAGAATTAGCTTATTTTATTATTTGTATGGTACTCAATTGTAGGTAATGGAAGAAAATAATGTTGTTGATGAGTTGGGTAGTTGTGGTTGGAAGCCAAAATTGGGCATGCCATTTGACTCTGAACAAGTCAAGTATGACTTTTACAATAACTATGGCGGAAAGGTGGGCTTTAGTATTAGGAAGTCATATGCACACAAGAACAAACAAACCAAAGAAATAACTTCACAGATTTTTGTATGTTATAAAGAGGGAACTCGGGGTATTGACAAGCGAGATCCACTAGTAAAATTTCCGAGACAAGAGGTGCGATATGGTTGTGGTGCCCGATTGAGTATAAAGTTAGATAGAAATTTAGGAAAATATATTGCAATTGATTTTTGTTGAACATCATAATCATGACCTTGTGCGTCAAGAGTGTGTTCATATGTTACCATCCCAAAAAAAAAAATATCTACCACCCAAGCAATTGAAGTAGAATTGGCTTTAGAATCTGGAATTCCTCTTAGGTCTACTTATGAGCCATTAGGTAGGGAATGTGGTGGAAGAGCATCACTTGGCTTCACCAAATTGGACCAAAAAAATTATTTAAGATCGAAGAGACAAAAAGATTTGGAATATGGAGAAGCGGGTAGTGTGTTGCAATACTTTTGTAAGAAAACTGTGGAAAATCCATCCTTTTATTATGCAGTCCAATTAGATTGTGAAGAGCAGAAAACTAATATATTTTGGGCCGATGCTCAAATGATAATGGACTATGCTCAATTTGGTGATGGAGTGACCTTTGACACTACTTACAAAATAAATAACAAGCATAGACCTTTTGGAACCTTTGTTGGATTTAATCATCATCGAGAAACGGTTATATTCGGTGCAGCGTTGATGTATGATAAGACTGCTAAATCATTCACATGGTTGTTTCAGATTTTTTTGGAGGCAATGTCAAACAAAGTTCCAAAAACTATTTTCACAGATCAAGATGCTGCTATGGCTAAGGCCATTCCAATTGTCATGCCTAATACAAACCACCGACTTTGCACATGGCATTTGATGCAAAACGCTGTGAAGCATGTAAGTTGTCTTTTTGGAGATGTGGGGGTGAAGGGTGTGTTTGCAAAATTTATGCATAAAATTGATAATGAAGAAGAATTTAGAATACGATGGGACCAGATACTTGATAAGTATGATGCACACAACAATTATTGGTTAAAGCAAACTTTTGGTGTGAAGGACAAATGGGGATGGCCATATGTTATGAATTCTTGGGCAGCTGGAATGAGTACTACTCAACTAAGTGAATCATTCAATGCATGTTTGAAGGATTATCTCAATTGTGATCATAACTTGATGGAATTTTTCATGCACTTTGAGAGAGTGCTCTATGACAAGAGGTATAAAGAATTGGAAGCCGAATATAATTTGTCCCAAAAATTGCCAAGGGTTTCCATTCCAACTTTGATGTTAAAACAAATGGCAGATATTTACACCAAAACAATTTTTGAGGAATTCCAAAATGAGTACGTGCAGTCCATTGAAGAATCCATTGTAGGCACTCTTAATGATGGTGAGAGTACCACATTCACAATTCGAACGGTGGTAGATGGAAACAAAGATAAGAATGTGATAATGCATAGAGATGGTTTTTTGAGTTGTAGTTGCAAGAAGTTTGAAGTGAAGGGCATAGTGTGTCGACATTGTTTGAAGGTGCTTAGAAAAATATTGAATGCAAAAGACCTTCCTGCACAATACATCTTGAAACGATGGACTAAGAAAGCAAGGGCTGAAAGTGTGAAAGATAGCCGTGGGTATGATGTCAAGGCTGATGTGAAACTACATCAAAGCGATCAATATAGGTTATTGATGAATATGTTTAGAGCAATAGCAAGTAGAGCCGCGGAAAGTGAAGAAACTTATCATTTGTCACTTGCAAAAGGTGAAGCATTGAGCGTAATGGTTGAAGAGAAATTAAGTGTGCACACTTGTGGTGAAGTAGAGGTCACTGAATTGAGAAATTCCTCAACTAACACATGCCCACAGAGTGAGGAAGTAGATTGTCCAATCCAAGCTAAGAGACTGAAGAAAAGACAAGCAACTAGTAAGGGAAGAAAGAGGATCAAGGGCGGGCTGGAAAAATCTATTGCGAAGAAGAAAAGAATGCCATCTAAGCAGGTAATTAATTTTGTTATGTGTGATTGTTATGTGTTATCAATTTTGTGTTATGTGTGTTTGGAAAATCATGAATTAAATAAATTGGTTGTTTGTAGGGTGATGGTTTTTGTACTCCTGAAGGTCAATCTGAGCCTCCTATCGCCATGGGTAATATTTGTAGTAAGGTAATATTTACTATTCTGTGCAACCTTGTATTAATCTTGCAATATTTATTATTGTGTGCAACTAGTAGCGTGATATTTATTATTTTGTGATGCATGTAGGGTGGTTCTTTTCCTGCTTCTCAAGGTCAATCTGAACCGTCTTCTGCCTTGGGTAGCCATTCAATACAGGTAATATTTAATTTCGTATGCAACCTTTGACATATATACACCTTAGGGCAATTGAACCTCATACGGCACCAACATATCTTCAATTGCTTCTTCTTGCAATATAGTCATGTGAAATTTTTTTTTTTACGTGCATTGGTTCTATAGGGTGTTACAGTTTACATTCCGCAAGGTTAATCTCAACCTCCTTTCGCCATGGGTAGTAATTATGTAGATGTAATATTTCATATTATTTGTTAGTAAAAATGAAAATTCATTATTGTGTGTATTTTAATTTCACTTATTCTTTTCTTTATGTTGGTTTACTTTAGGGTGTTTACACTCCACAAGGTCAATCTCGACCTCCTTTTGCCATGAGTAGTAATTATGTTAAGGTAATATTTCATATTGTCTGTTTTTTCAAAATGAAAATGCATTATTACTTTTTTTCATTTTCACTTATTCTTTTGTTTATGTTGGTTTAATTTAGGGTGTTTATACTCTACAAGGTCAATCTCGACCTCCTTTTGGCATGAGTAGTAATTATGTTGAGGTATTCTTTTCATATTGTATGTTTTTAAAATGAAAATGCGTTAATACTTTTTTGTTTTTCACTTATTCTTTTGTTTATGTTGGTTTACTTTAGGTGTTTATACTCTACAAGGTCAATCTCGACCTCCTTTTGGCATGAGTAGTAATTATGTTGATGTATTTTTTTCACACTGTATGTTTTTTAAAATGAAAATGCATTATTACTTTTTTTTAATTTCACTTATTCTTTATGCTGGTTTGCTTTAGGGTCATGGTCGTGCAATTTATAATTTTCAATCTCAATCCCAATCTGGACTTGAATCCCAATCTCAACCTCCCTTTGCCATGGGTCGTACATATGATATGAGTTGTAATTGCTTAAATACTTTACATTCAAATAGTAGTATAGATTGTATAAATATTTTAATAAATGTATCACTATTGCAGGGAAATAACGCGCCCCAGTCAATGCCGCCTCATTCAATGCCTTTAGTATATCCCAGTCAAACATCGTTTCAGGAGTTGCTTCGAGGTACTAGTGCAGTTCAACTGTCGCAAGCCTCATATAGTCCTGCTGACAGTTATGTGAATGGACATCCTTGGAAGGCTTGCACCAAACAATGATGTTATTATATTGGTGTATTTTGGTGTACTTTTTTTTATGTTTGGTGGGATTTGGATATTTTTGATGGACATATTTTTTATGTATTTTTATGTTTGCTGGGATTTGGATATTTTGGATGGACATTTTTTTTTTATATATTTTTAATGTTTGGTGGGATTTGGATATATTGGATGGACATATTTTTTACGTATTTTTAATGTTTGGTGGGATTTGGATGTTTTTGATGGACATATTTTTTATGTAAATTTAATGTTTCGCGGGATTTGGACATTTTTCATGGACATCTTTTTTTTTTTTTTTGTATATTTAGTGTTTCCGAACAATGTTCTTTTTGTGTATGCATATATAAAGTTGTTATTATGGTTGTCATCTACAATGCCTTTATTGTGAGGATGACATTAATGTTTGTTTTAGTCAATATTTTATAGTGGTTGGTGATTAGGGAAGTTGGACATGTTAAATTCCTTATGGCACAGGTTCAATTCAAGTGGCACAGGTTCAATTCTTTGTTGTTTCTACAACCAAGCTTTGCCTTCATTTCCTATATGTTTGCTTGTCTCAGCATGGAGAAATGTTTAGGAGTTGATTTTGTTGACTCATGGTGAGGTGATATAGGATGTTGGAGTGATCATATAACTTGTTATTTGGAAAGCTTGCTTTGAGATGTCTCTTTGAGGATTACTTTGAAGAAGCTAGGCATTTTATGATTTAACATGCTAAAACCCATGGAAGAATTGCAGTACACTGCCCTGTGTAAAGGAGTGATCAACCATTATGCAACATTATATTAATTTTGTGCTCACATAACATCAGATTCACTTTCTTTTCATAACATCAATCTTCATACATCATATACATAACACCCAATTTCATTAAATGAACACAATTGACATAGCATAGTAACTTTAACTTCATTAATTAAGCATAGTTTGGATTTTACATGCACATATAAAAGTTTCAAAACTAAATACAAGTTCTACAAGTATTGGTTTTACATTAAGTAGAAATACAAGTTCACTTGAGCGGACCACTAGCATGGTAAAACCAACCATCACTATGGTTGTGAGCATCATGAATTTGATAGCTTCAAGTCGTTCTCGTTGGTTTGCGTCAAGTCGTTCCAAGATATTCACAAGTTCATTGTTTGTCGCAAAATCATAATCGTATCCACTCTTTTGGATATTTGATCCACTCGATGAGAGCCACTCCCCATGCAAAGTAGTCACAAGCCTTATTTGCGCACTTGAAATACATCTTCCCTGGATTTTTCTCTGATTCTGATATGTACACTCCTGCTTTTTTCCCACATTTGCATCTTTTATTTTCAAAGAATCCAGCATCATTGTTTGAACTGGTTGACATGTCAATCCTAATTACAAGTAAACACAAAAGTCAATTTCAAATACAACACAAATCTAACCAAACTTTCCATGGACATGCATGCATGACATTTTCTTTCTGACTTCAAGTGTAAATAACTAACTTGTGTATTCACAAACAAAAGATTTCCTTGGTTTGGTTATATGCATTCTAACAAAAACCAAAATTGCTTAGCCACTAAATACTATTTAATCATGCATGACGATAGTGGTTGACGCAACTAAATACTGTTTTAATAAAGAACAAAAAAGACCGAATTATAATTTTCCTAATTGATTAACAAAACAAAATAAGAAATAATTATACATATTTCAACTATCTATTTTTACTATGGAGAATGAACACCCATTTTTTAAGGGTTTCTTTTTCTTATTTTATTTTGTTCGACCATCTTTTAACTATTATATTAACATTGGGTAAAGTTCATAAATTCAGGTTCATGCCTAATGGGCTACTTAAGCAAGTCTAAGCAGTGGTTGAAACTTGAAGCTATGTATAAGGATTGTTGACATTGGTCTTCTGAGGTCTATTCTTCATTTGAATAGTAGTAGTCTCTTCCCTTTTGCCTCATTATCTCTTTTGTTTATTATAGTGAAATGACAAATTCATTTTTGTAATATCTTTATAAACATATAATATAATAATAATAGTAATATGCTCTCTTCTTGAATGAATCAGTGAGTCTGCCGCCTATCCAAACAAACAAATTTATTTACTAATGCTAATGGCTCTTCAATGGCTAAGCTTGGTTGGTGAGAATAGTAGTAGTCTCTTCCCTTTTGCCTCATTATCTCTTTTGTATATTATAGTGAAATGACAAATTCATTTTTATAATATCTTTATAAGCATATAATATAATAATAATAGTAATATGCTCTCTTCTTGAATGAATCAGTGAGTCTGCTGCCTATCCAAACAAACAAATTTATTTACTAATCCAAACCCTTTAGCATACATCTAATGGCTCTTCAATGGCTAAGCTTGGTTGGTGCTATATGGCTTCAATCCATTAATGGAACAAACTCTAACTTTCCTGCTTACTCATCTCAACTCATGGAATATTGATCTGTTCTGGTAATGGGCAACAGATGGTGAAGGCATTCTGATTTGTTATTGCTAACTTTTCATACATAAATTCTATACATATTGTGTCAATCACATTTTAAAAAAAAATAGATATTTTCTAACTAGTGTCCCTTCCCTTCCTTCTTGTCCCCACAGTTACATACACAACCCTGCTTTATAAAAGAGGTTCATTCCAAAATTATTTTCTAATCCAAACCCTTTAGCATACATCTAATGGCTCTTCAATGGCTAAGCTTGGTGGGTGCTATATGGCTTCAATCCATTAATGGAACAAACTCTAACTTTCCTGCTTACTCATCTCAACTCATGGAATATTGATCTGTTCTGGTAATGGGCAACAGTGGTGAAGGCATTCCTGATTTGTTGTTATTGCTAGTTCAATGACTCAAAAGACAATGATTGATAAACTTATGTACAGCAATGAAGTGCAGGTATAACTATAAGCTACCACACTACACCATTTGCAACAACAAGCAACATATATATATATATATATATATTTATTTTTTATTTTCTTGTTTTGTGAAACAGAATTGTTATTACTGCTACTGACACTCAATACACTTCCATGGATGAACCAAAACTCAGGAAAAAAATGATATATTTTTTTCAAGCAATGAATCAATCATTAGCTATGATGAATCACTATTCTTGATTCATCATATATATGTATATATATCTTGCAATGTTCATGAAATGGGGTGTACTATGAATATATACTTCACCTCTGTTTTTCAAGCTTTGAATCAAGCAACATATATTTATATATATATTTTTTGTTTTTGTTCTACACAAAATGACATAATAATCTGCAAACAGCCACCCTTTGTTAAGAATTCCAAACTCATGGCTACTAAAGTCAACATACACAAAATGCCCAAATCAAGCAAATCTTGATTTGTTCTTATTCTTTGCATGAATCACAGAAGAAGGGAAGAGAGTCAAACCAAATGTGTGTTCGTCCCAAGCCTCTCTGTCTTCGTCTCTTGCCTTCGCTCCTCGCCTCTCTCTCTTCGTCGCCTCGCCTCTCCCGTTCGATTCGCCCTCGCTTTGCTTGTTCAGCTCTGCTTCGTCTCAGAGGGGCTAGGGCACAACCAAACCAAAGGGGCTGAAAAATAAAAGGTGATTCGTCTCTCGCCCTCGCTCCTCACCTCTCTGTCTTCATCGCCTCGCCTCTCCCGTTTGATTCGTCCTCGTCTGTTCAGCTTTGCTTCGTCTTAGAGGGGCTAGGGCACAACCAAACCAAAGGGGCTGAAAAATAAGAGGGAATTTCAAATTTTGGGGAACAATTAAAAAAAAAAAACTAATCAAAACGACGTCGTTTTGACTAAAATGATGCCGTTTCGGTGAGGGCGACAGAGAGGGCGACAGGAAAGGGCTACCGAAGATCTGAATTCATACCCAATAACCCAATAATTTTCCTGAATTTATGAGCTATACTAGAAGGTGCGAATTTCTAGCCCCCCGTTCGGAACTGACTTTTTTTTTTTTTTTTCGCATGTCAGGTTTTTTTATTTTTATTTTTATTATTATTTTAGTTATAAAAAAGTAAAATAATTTTTTTAATCTAATAAGATAAAATATCACATTTAACTCATAATCATTTTATTTTTTCTCTTATAAAAATTAAAAAAATTAAAAAACTTATCCCAAATGAGACTTTTAACCCCGGATTAAAATAGTCAAAAAATCAAAAAATCAACTCACATCTCAAACGAAACCAGTGATTTTTTGGGTAAAAAATATGAGTTAAAAAATTAATGAGTGAGAAATATTTTTTAAGTAAAAAAATGTACAAAAATTAGATTATATAGGAATGAATCTTTAACTTTGTAGGTTGAATGAGATTGAATTTTTGATTTTTTTTATATGAATATTTTTTTAACTAAATTAACTGTCAAGCAGCGACTACATATAATAAGTTGATGTGTCTAATGGGATAAAAAAAATTGGAAAAATAACAAAACATGGTAAGGGTTAAAAAAACAATACAAAATAATAATAAAATTTATAAATTTTAATTATTAAAATCATAAAATTTTTCATAGGTAGATAATTATTATTTTTGAAAACTAGAGTTGATTTGTAATTGGGGAAATTATTAAATATTTATAATATTTACTATTTTTTAGTAATTTTTTTTTCCTAACATCACTAAGCACTACAAAAAAATTGACTTTTTGCGATGGAAAAATGCCGTCGCAAATACTTCAAATGCCATCTCAAAAGCTTTTTTACGACGGCAGATGACTTTTAGCGACAGCGAGTGGGGGGTCGCAACAAAGGGTGTTGCTAAAAAGTTTTAGCGACGGCACAATGCCGTCGCCTTTTTTTTTTGCGACGGCAAAGTTGCCTTTTTGTGGGGGAATTCTGGCGTCGCTATTAATATGGAAAAATCTGGGAATTTTTGAGAGGCAGCCTTTGTGTTATCGCTAAAAATGTTATTTGCGATGGCAAAAATGCCGTCGCGAAAGTGTTTTATTGCGACGGGTAACATGCCGTCACTAAAAATTTATTTGAGACAGTACGACGACGCCGTCTCTAAAAGGTTATTTGCGACGACAAATAATACCGTCGCAGAAGGGTTTTTCAACTTTTGCAAATATCTTTTGCGACAGCATTGCTTATGTCGCAAAAACAATCTGATTATAATGTTTTTTAAGATGACATAGTGCCGTCTCAAAAAAAAAAAAAAAAAAACTGCAATAAAATTATTAAAAATATGAAAATCACCTGTACTAAATGAAAAATAAACTGATAATTACATAATAATATAAAAATTCCAGTATAAAAATAACAATTTATCCATAATAAAAATATTCTTCCATTCATAACAATATATTAACAAAATTATCCCACTACATAATATTGCATAATACATATACAATGTTTAAATACATAATCTTGTTCACAATTCAAAATAACGTAAATCAAAAACAAAAGTTTTCGTCATGTTTCTTCCGTGGGTAACAAAAACAAAAATTAATCGCAATCTTCACACGCCTGCATTCCACAAGAAGCAAACTGCTACTGGGGAAATATCTGAAAACAAAAAATAAAAATAATTAATGACAATATAATTATGTGTTAATATTTTAATTACAAAAAAAATAAAAAATTAACTACTATATAATTACAAAGATAATTAAGTAAATAATTTTGGCTAGACAGAAATCCGACTCTAACTCTCAAATCAGGAACCCGATTCGAGCCCCGTCTTCTCCCACAAGTCTCTCGTGCCTAGGCGGTCGTGTGTGCCAAGTTTCGTGCTAATCCGACCCCCGTTTGGTGATTTTGGGGTGTCAACACCTCGAATTCAAATTTCTTAATGAACTATTTTGCCTAGACCGAAATCCGGCTCTAACTCCCAAATCGGGAACCCAATTCAAGTCTCGTCTTCTCCTACAAGTCTCTCGTGTCTAGGCGATCGTGTGTGTCAAGTTTCATGCTAATCTGACGCCGTTTGGTGATTTTGGGGCGTCAACACACTTGACTTAATGGCAAATTATCATGGAAGATTAGATTTCAGTAATTTTTAGCTGCTGTATCATCTAGGCTGAAGTGTCATTTCACTAACATGTAAAGAATAATGAGATTTTGCAAATAAAAGGACCAACATGTTGACTATCCAAGACAACAGAAGCTCTATCATGTCAATGACCATGGTCATGAATGTAAATATTCATAGAGTATTTGAGGCATTAATAAATGTAAATGCATGTATATCTCTACACAAAATAGTCATTCATGATTAAAATAATGAAGATAGAAGTAGTAAACATTGATGCATTTATGTATATTTTCATATATGCATACATGTACACAAAATTTTTAAACATCATCATCTTGGACTTACATTGAAGAATGTTCACGACTCTTGCACCATCCCAAAATCTCTGGTGACCATCAGAACTTGGCATATAAGCAAGAATTGTTGGAAAAATAGGTTTATAAAGGCTTATTTTGGGCCATCTTTGAGCCCAAAATTGAGTGAACCTGAACGTCTTTTGTGGCGGGTCTGAAAAGGTGAAGTGTTCATTGCTGCGTGGCAAGTCATACAATGAAGACGGTTCGTCAAAACAATTTATGAGTGAATGGGAATATGAAGTCGTTTTCGGGTTCGTGGAATGGACATTTAAAGTTTTTAATGTGGGTTTCCTTGTGAGGCTTGTCCCACATTGAAACTTTAAGAAAGTTTTGTTAAGTATGTAAGTTCTAGCCTACAACACTTGGGTTGGGCTCCAAGGCACTCAAGTTTGTAGAAGGAGGAGTTATAGACAAAGTGAATTTTAGCCCAAACCACCAAACACGTGCGCGTCCAGCAGTGCCGGGCATAGGTGTGGGTCGGGTAGGTTCTTATATTAATTTTTTGGACAAAATTCATTTGAATTTTTCTAAAAAATATTGCGGAAATTTAATTTAAATTTGAATTCCAATTTTTGTCCAACATTTAAGTGTCATTACATGAAATTCCTCTCGATTCAAATGAAAAAGCGCCCATGAGTTCGATTTTAAGCGCTCAGCGATTCTGGTCATACTTCCGAACATATTCAAAACCTGGAAGCAAATCTGTTTGAATTCAAAACAGCATCTGTTCAAAATTTGTTTCACACCTGTTCACTTCTTTTGCACCTGTTTGGACAGGATCTTTTTTGCCTATAAATACCTACTGTTCTAGCAGTCTTTGGGATCCAAAATCGGTTTGCAACTTTTATATTTGCTGTCGAAATTTTCTCCTTTGCATTTTATTCTTCATTCTAGTTTTCTGAGATAAAATAAAGAGAGTATTAGAACACAAGGTTCTAGTTCGCCGCACAAATTTGTGTGGAGTGCTACTACAAGTTTGTGAAGATCATTGTATCATGGGAGATAGACGCCACTCAACCGTAAGCACCGTAGCGGGGCGAATCTGTCTTAAGGACAGAGTGTCACACACTTGACTTGGTCTTTTATTTTTCGTTTGGTTTGACAAAATAAGTTCTGTAAGTTTTATTTTATTTTGTCTGTAATTAGTTTCAATTTATTTTATTTACACAGAAGGTTGTTCTAACAATCTTAAGACAGATTCGAATTATTCTGTTTACAGAATTATTCTTTTGTTTCCTTTTCTCTTTCTTCTTTTAAAGAAAATTATTTCCTGTGGATTTGCAAAATAATATTCTGGCTGGAAAAACAGATAGTGATTATAGGCTCTTAGACAGATAGTAGTAATATCTTGTCTATTTTCTTTGACAATTAGTAATAATATCTTTGGTATCATTAACAATTGAGAATATATTTTTGTGGAATTTTTTGAAATTAATTTTGATTTTTAGAAATTATTTTTGAGTTTTCATTAATTAAAATTACATTTGATATTTTAATTATTGAAGTGTTACATAAATTTAATTTTTGTGTGGAATTAATTTGGTTAAATAAAATTTTATTTTATTTCCAAATTAATTGAAAAATAAAAGTTACATTTTTGTTTCTTTTATTTTACTGAATTTAATTACGTAATTTGGATTAATTTTACGTAGTATAAATTCTAATTATAATTTTGTTTTTATAAATTAGAATTAATGGCTACTGAAACAAATGCTCAAACAAGTACTCTCTTGGTGGTTGCAATGGCGCCAACCTTCTCTCTGTTGTGGCGATCTTAGGTAAATCACGGTGAGAAGCCAGAGAAGTTCTTAGGAACTGATTTTAAAAGATGGCAACAAAAAATGTTGTTCTATCTTACAACTCTGAACCTGGCTTGTTTCCTCCGTGAGGATGCTCCGATTTTGAAAGAGGATGAAATCGACCGGCAAGTGGTTGCTACGGTTGATGCCTGGCAAGATGCTGATTTTCTTTGCTGGAACTACATCTTGAACGGATTTGACAACACATTATACAACATCTACAGTCTTATCAAGATAGCAAAGGAACTTTGGGAGTCTTTGGAGAAAAAATACAAAACAGAAGATCCAGGCTCAAAGAAATTTGTGGTTGGCAAATTCCTAGACTTTGTAATGGTTGATTCTAAAACTGTGATCAGCCAAGTTCAAGATCTCCAACTCATTCTGCATGACATTCACGCAGAAGGCATGTCTCTCAGTGAATCCTTCTAAGTTGCAGCCTTAATTGAGAAATTACCACAAGGCTGGAAGGATTTCAAGAACTACCTCAAACATAAGCGCAAACAAATGTATATGGAAGAATTAATTGTGCGTTTGAGGATTGAGAAGGACAACCGTAATTTCAAAAGCGGATTAGTAAGCATTCTATGGAGTCTAAGGCAAATGTGGTGGAACATGCTTCAAAAACCAAGAAACGAAAGTCTTCTGGAGAAAGTTCATCACAAGGCTCTAAAGGAGGGGAAAATAAAAAGTACAAGTTTAATGGCAAATGTTACATCTGTGACAAAGAGAGACATCGGGCCAAAGATTGCTGTAGCAAAGGCAAAAACAAAAACAAAAGAAGAACAAGCAAGAAGCTTGCTCAAGCCTATATGACCGAAGTGGACAATATTTCCAATAGTGTAGATGACATCAATCTTTCTACAGTTGTTTCCGAGGCAAATCTTGTCAGAAATCCTAAATAATGGTGGGTGGACACTGGTGCTACTTGCCACATTTGTACTGACAAAAAGATGTTCACATCTTATTCTACAGTGGACAATGGTGAACAACTTTTTATAGGCAACTCCTCAACTTTCAAAGTTGAAGGACAAAGAAAGATTGTACTTACAATGACATCTGGAAAGGAACTCACTCTCAACAATGTCTTTGCATGTACCTGGGACATTAAGTAGAATCTTGTTTCTAGATCTCTGTTGAGTAAGAATGGGTTTAGGCTAGTATTTGAGAGTGATAAATTTGTACTTACTAAGAATGGAATGTATGTAGGAAAAGGTTACATGTCGATGGCCTTTTCAAGTTAAACGTAATGATTGTTGTACTCTCTGTTATTAATAAGAATACATCTTCTTCTTACTTGCTTGAGTCTTCAAATTTATGGCATGGTAGACTAGGACATGTTAATTATGGATCTTTGCGTAGATTAATTAATATAGAATGTTTACCTAAATTTGATATTGATTCAAATCATAAATGTGAAATTTGCGTTGAGGCAAAATTATCTAAAACTCCTTTTCATTCAATTGAAAGAAGTACAGAACTACTTGAATTAATTCATAGTGACATTTGTGATTTTAAATCAATTCAAACAAGAGGTGAGAAAAAGTATTTTATCACTTTTATAGATGACTATACTAGATATAGTTATGTTTATTTAATTCAAACCAAGGTTGAAACTTTGGAAACTTTCATTCAATATAAGAATGAAGTTGAAAATAAACTTGATAAGAAAATCAAGAAACTTAGAAGTGATAGAGGTGGTGAATATGAATCACCTTTTGGTAAATTTTGTAAAGAACATAGAATAATTCATCAAACCACCACTTCTTACTTACCTCGAAAAATAGAATTCTTTGAAAGAAAAAATAGGACTTTAAAAGAAATGATGAATGCCATGTTAATCAGTTTTGGATTACCTTAGAACTTGTGGAGGAAGCAATACTTTCAGCAAATTATATTTTAAATAAAATACCCCGAAAGAAAGTGAATCAAACACCTTATGAATTGTGGCACGGAAGAATACCATCCTACAAATACTTAAAAGTGTGGGGGTGTTTGGCTAAAGAGACTGTTCCTAGTCCTAAAAAGATTAAAATAGGTCCTAAGACCATTGGTTGCATTTTTATTGGTTATGCCAAGAATAGTAGTGCATATCGGTTTTGATTCATAAAAGCAGAACATTCATTGCATGTAAATACTATTATTGAATCTCGAAATTCATCATTCTTGAACATGTATTTCCAAATAAGATTTGGACAAGAGGCTAGTAATAATAAAAGATCTCATGATGCTATTACTAGTCGGGATCAAGAACATGATCAAGAACAAGAGCAAGAGCTAGATCAAAATGAAGAAGAGGAACTTAGGCGTAATAAGCGTGCTAGAACCTCAAAATCTTTTGATCCAGATTTTCTAACATATTTGTTAGAAAATGAACCTTTAACTTTAAAGAGGCTATGTCGATCCTGAGGCTCCTTTATGGAAAGAAGTTGTCAATAGTGAAGTTGAATCCATCTTGCAAAATCACACTTGGAAATTGGTGGATTTGCCACGTTATAAACCTCTTGGGTACAAGTGGATTTTCAAAAGAAAATTAAGCGGATAGATCAATTGACAAATACAAGGCAAGACTTGTGGTCAAAGGTTTTAGACAAAAAGAAGGTCTTGATTATTTTGACACATACTCACGGTTACTAGAATAACATCTATTAGAATGTTAATTGCCATTGCATCTATATACAATTTAGAAATTCATCAAATGGATGTAAAAACGCTTTCTTAAATGGTGAGTTAAATGAATAAATTTACATGGAACAACTAGAAGGTTTTTCTGTTCCAGGAAAAGATAAGAAAGTGTGTAAATTGGTTTAATCATTATATGGTTAAAATAAGCGCCAAAGCAATGGCATGAGAAATTTGACAAGGAAATGATGTCAAATGGATTTAAAATTAATGAGTGTGACAAATGTGTTTATATTAAAAACACAGAGAAAGGTTATGTCATTGTATGTCTTTATGTAGATGATATGCTCATCATAGGTAGTAATAATGATATGATTAAAACTACCAACAAAATGTTGAATAAACATTTTGACTTAGAAAGACATGGGCATTGCTGATGTAATTCTTGGTATGAAAATTACCAAAACATCAGAAGGATATGCTTCGTCACAATCTCATTACATTGAGAAAATACTTGACAAATTTAGCAAAGATGATGATCATCTTGCCAGAACACCCGTAGATGTTAATTTGTATCTTTCTAAGAATGTACATGAAAGTATTTGTCAATTAGAGTATGCCCAAATTATTGGAAGCTTAATGTACTTGATGAACTGCACTCGTCCAGATATAGCTTATGCGAGTAAATTAAAGTAGATATACAAGTAATCTGGGAGTAGAACCTTTGAAAACAATTATAAGGGTTCTAAGATATCTACGATTTACTCGTATAATTGAGCTTAATGATACTAGATATCCAAAGTACTTGAATGATCTTTGTGGTGCAAATTGGATACCGGATACTAGAGACTCAAAGTCCTCCAGTGGGTATGTCTTTACTCTTGGTGGAGCGGTTGTATCTTGGAAATCTTCCAAATAGGCTTGCATTGCTAGGTCTACTATGGAATCGAATTCATAGCTTTAGACAAAGCGGGGAAGAGGTAGAATGGCTGCCACTTCCTTGAAGATATTCCAATATGGCCAAAACTGGTGCCTACTATATGCACATTGCGATAGTCAATCAGCAATAGGTAGAGCATAGAGTCATATGTATAACGGTAAGTCTAGACACATTCGTCGTCGACATAATACCGTAAGACAACTACTCCCCAATGGAATTATTTCCATTGAATATGTGAAGTCTAAAGACAACATAGCAGATCCACTAACTAAAGGGTTAGCAAGAGAGTTAGTTGAGTATTCATCAAGGGAATGGGACTTAAGCCTATTAAATAAGAGTTACCACAACGACAACCCAACCTAATTGACTGGAGGTCCCAAGATCTAGGTTCAAAGGGACAATTGAGTTGTGTATGTCTCAGAAGGATCACTGGGGAGTTAAACTCCTACCAATTTTTATGATGAAATAGTGATGACTGCAGAGTTTTAGGTTATGTAATATTTTTAATGATTCTTATATCTAGGTATACCTAGTGGAGCATGGCAGGATACTCTTTATAAGAATCACCTATATGAGTGTGAACTGGGCCGGTTCTATGAGATTTGTGAAGGGCTATAATTCTCTAGAGCACTCATGAAAGACCAAGTTATTCAGGGCCAAAATGAACACAATAGTGAGAACTAAACTGTGTCTGGGGATATACTGTGTGAGTTCTATTGTCTTGGTTTACACAAACGGCTGAACAGTTCAAGACATCATGTTCACTGGTTAGCTAGTAAATCCGATAGTATCTCACAAGGGAAGGTTCAAAACCAAAAGCTACCTATCCTTTGCAGAATATTTCCATTTTCTGTACTCTCTGTAATTAGATCATATTGTTGTATTTTCTCTTCGTCAAATTCCATTCATGTGGGGGATTGTTGGAAAAATAGGTTTATAAAGGCTTATTTTGGGCCATCTTTGAGCCCAAAATTAAGTGGGCCCCGAACGTTTTTTGGGGCGGGTTTGAAAAGGTGAAGTGTTTCTTGCCGTGTGGTAAGTCATACGGTGAAGACGGTTCGTCAAAACCATTTATGAGTGAATGTGAACATGACGTCGTTTTCGGGTTCGTGGAATGGACATTTAAAGTTTTTAATGTGGGTTTCCTTGTGAGGCTTGTTCCACATTGAAACTTTAAGAGAGTTTTGTTAAGTATATAAGCTCTAGCCTACAACACTTGGGTTGGGCCCCAAGGCACCCCAAGTTTGTAGAAGAGAGGAGCTATGGACAAAGTGAACCTTAGCCCAAACCATCACATGTGCTGTGTCAGCCGTTGTCGTCTGTCTAGCCAAGCCAAGAGTCTGAAGACGCAGGCGTGGGTTGTGAGTCGGGTCGGTTCTTGTATTAATTTTTTGGACAAAATTCATTTGAATTTTTCCAAAAATATTCGAAATTAATTCAAATTTGAATTCAATTTTGTCCAACATTTAAGTCTCCTTATTTGAAATTCCTCTCGATTCAAAGCTGAAAAATTGCCGATGAGTTCGGTTTTAACTACCCGATTCTGAATCTGTTACTTCGAGCAGTTTAAAACACGGAAGCAAATCTGTTTGAATTCAAAAACATTTGTTCAAAATCTGTTTCACACTGTTCACTTCTTTTTACTGTTAGGACAGATCTTTTTTGCCTATAAATACCTCTTGTTCCAGTCTTTGGGATCCGAAAAATCGATCTGCAACTTTTATATTTCTTTGTCGAGAATTTTCTCTTTGCATTTTATTCTTTATTCTAGTTTTAGAGATAAAATAAAAGTATTAGAACACAAGGTTCTAGTTCACCATACAAATTTGTGTGGAGTGCCACATATTGATTTGTGGGATTCTCATTTCTGGGAGATAGGCGCCACTCAACCTGTAAGCGAAATCATCTTAATGACAGTGTCACACACTCGACTTGGTCTTTTATTTTTCGTTTGGTTTGACAAAATAAGTTACGTAAGTTTTATTTTATTTTGTCTGTAATTAGTTTCAATTTATTTTATTTACATAGAAGATTGTTCCAACAATTAACATCAACTGTATAGCAAACTTTTGATTAATCTTCCACTACTCTAAATTTACCTTTGCCCTCAAGACAAAAGGTTCATAAAATAGCTTTTTAGAATGCTTAAAACTCAATTTCGTAATATTAGGAAGGCAAAACTAATACTAGTTGTCAAATTTTCATTAGGTATTTGGGTTACATACAATGATAGCCACAGAGCGGATGCAAGTAAGGCTACTGTTTGCAACACCATAGTCATCATACTCGATTCCAAGAACTGATGCTCGGCAGCAGTTAAAGCCAGAAATGAGAATCCCACAGATCAATATGTGGCTTCCATGGTTACTGAAAAACGGAGAAAAGAAAGAAAAGAGATGACTATAAATATTAAAAGCTAATCAATTATCCTGTGGTAAACCGACGAGCATATCTAATTGGGGAGGAAAAGTATGATGCGCTAGGAGAATGTATTTTGACCATTATAAAATATGAGGGGCAAATATCCAAAAGTCTAGTTATATTGTTAAACCTCATCTAGCATAAGGAGAGAGGAACATGCTCTTAGTCTAATCTACATGGAAGCAATGTCCATAGGGACACAATGACATACTACCATCAACACCGATCTCCATCTCTTTCATGCCCCCACCATCTAAAATATGAAAAAGCGGAGAGAGAGAGAGAGAGAGAGAGAGAGAGAGAACCTTGAAGGATACTTTACATCCAATTGAAAGTAGCATTAAGCCTTTGAGTGGCCAATTCATTAACTCAACAATTAGAAATACAATAATATCTAATTTCAGATTTTTGTGGCAATAAAACCCAACATCTAAATATAACAGTTATAAATGAAGAGGCTACATAAAAACATGTGCAAATCTCAATCATGACATTCTCAAGTGATAGAGTAACTTAATCTACAGTGTTATAAGACCCATTGAGAACACTAGAGACTCCTAAAGTTGATCTATACAACAAAGACTTCACACCATTAATACACTGTCTTCTCCACAAGTCTCTCATGCCTAGGCGGTTAATGCGTGCCAAGTTCATTAATACATCCAGAATGATCATTGCGAGTGATATTCTTACAAAACTAAGCATTTCAATCGATAGAAAACTGAAAGCAATATTTCCTATTTCGGACACACTATTTGATGCTCAAATCAAGACATGGGCGTGCCAATTTCATTAATACATCCAGAATGATCATTGCGTGATATTCTTACAAAACTAAGCATTTCAATCTGAGACAAAAGCTGAAAGCAATATTTCCTATTTCAGACACACTATTTGATGCTCAAATCAAGACAAATCCTAAAATGGAAGCATGCTATCATTTCCATAATAAAACGGTTCACCAACCAAGAGCTCAACCTGCAGAAAGTGAAATACCCAGTGTTTACATTCACTTTCATAATTGGTCTGCAGCAGCTTATAGTAATAAAAGTTACTTAAAATAAACAAAAGAAATGGATGAAATCAACTATTGATAATTTGGCAATTCACATCATGTTTGACTAGAAGACAAACAACGTAACATTTTGGAGAAACTTCATAAAAATTAGATATAGTGTGCCCTTGTGGCTTTCTATTTGATTGGAAGTGATGTAAACTCAGAGAAAGGCCTTTCTACAAAATCTTAACAAACACTTTCTAAAGTATAATATGTATGAAAGTAGAAAGATGAATGTAGTAACTCTACCCTTGACATCCACATACATCGATACCAGAGAAGAAAAAATTAGACAGGAGAGAATATAAATGTATGCAAGCATGGGGTGAAAATTATCTTCAAAGGAAATCGAATGTATCATGAACCATATTCATTCCTTATTCATTGACGAGTTTCACAAGTAATTTGATAGTAGAAAGTAGATGAAATAAAATGGAAGTAATTCTATTCACTATTCACAGCTCCAATAGCAGAACATTTTGCATGATTGGGGAAAAACCATTGTAGAATTCAAATTTTTTTAATCTTAATTGAGATTTTATCCTTTTTTTTTTTTTTTAGGGAGGGTGGGGTTGTTTTTGCAGATTATATTGAGGACTATAAAGTTTGATGGTGTTAAGTAGGCACATTGTTTCCAGTGGTCACACCAATCCCCTGTACACAAGAAACAAAGAAAATTAAAATTTTGATAAAATGAAAACCAATTTAAAAAAATAAAATAAAAAAACAATCATAAAATACACCTTTTATTAATTGAGAATCAAATTACAGAATTTGATCGCGGAGGATCCCAATATGTAGCTTTATTTAGTTCACCATCTACTAAGAGCTGTTCAAGAATTGAACCCTTTGCTGAAAGTAGACATGTATAATTTCCTAGGCTAAAATTTAGAGTAGCTTCGTAAATACGTTACTTCTAATTAAGTCTTAGGTACAATAGAAAGATATATTAATGCATTCATATGGAGATCTAAATTCTAGTTAAATTACTTGTAACCAACTTCAAATACTTGTGTGATTTCTAGAAGTAGATATGACCTACTTCTTCAAATGATTTAGGATGTCCAACTAAGAGAATGAAAAAACAGTGTGTTTCATTAAAGTAACATGCTTTAGCACTATCCTTAGCCTTTGCTTTTTTGTTCCCTAATTCTGACTTAGAGACAACATCAGCAAATAACCAAAAAGCACCATGCTTTATATGTTAATTGATTCCTCATTCTAAGGCAACTTCCAAACACCACTTTAGAACATTATAATTACAGAAAGTAATGTAAAACACCTTCACTCACTAGGGAATGATAACTGTAACTCCTTGTTAGATGGGAAACTTATCTATTTTGGGCCATGGAATAGAAAATTGTCCCTTAGCAATCAAGTTGAAGTACCCACCTGAAAAAAGAAACCGAGATATTGGAATAACCATCCCTAAAAACATTTGTGACAGAAAATAGTAATTACGGTACCAACATATATACCATGAAACAACGGCATGAACTATTAGTTGCCTTTATGTGCAACTTGGCTTTGCCTTAACTTTCTAGCCTTTTCCAAAAGTCAAATTCAAAAATTTTGAAAGGTTTTGGCAAATTTGGATGAGTGCTAAAGAGTATGAATAGAAAATAAACCTCGATTTTCTTAGTAAGTTTTCAAAACATGAATTTCAATGGCGGCTTTTGCTTCATTATTGTGTAAATCATGACTTTATTATGCTAAAGCTGGTGATAGTAATGGTAGTCGAGAGATGAGTGAGAGAGAGAAAGAGATGAGTGAGGACGGATAAAAAAGAAAGATAGAGAGAGAGAAAAGAGAGATATAGAGAGAGATAGAGTGATGAGCGAAAGAGAGACAAAGTGGTCGCTAAAAGTGCATTTTCTTGTAGTGGATCAATAAATTGAGAGGGAACTCAGTAAATAGAGAAGAGAAGAGGAAGAGAGTGAGAGTGATCAAGGCGAACACAGTGAGAGGGAGAGAGAGAGAGAGAGAGAGAGAAGAGAGACGGACAAATAGAAAAGAGAGAGAAACAAGAGATGAGCGAGAATAGACAATTTTTCAAATATCTATCAACTTTATATGTGATTCTCCTTCACAAATTTTGAACCAGGAAAGTTTCGGGCCAATATAAATTAGAACAATAAAGCAACTATTCTTGATTGTGGCAATGAGGCAAAAATAGCTTAGCATCAAGAAAATATCAAGAAACAGCTGACATTGTATTCACCCCATAAAAGATGCAATGATGGTAGACAAAACTAATGAACATAACGTAAAACCATATCAACCAACAAAACAATTATTAAAAAGAAAGCACCAAAAAAAAAAAGAGAAAAAAAGAAAGACTATCAACTTGATAAATGCCCTCATTTTTTTTTCTTTTCCTTATATTTAACACGCCTTCTTTCCTTTTTTCTTTCTGTACAAAAATGAACAAATTGGTCCTTCCTTTTCTATTTTACCTTCCCATTTTAATAACAAACCAAAATTTGTTAATTTCAAGGGTGTTGTTGAAATTGAAATCAATGGTTATCCATGCAGTAATTAAGTATGCATCACACACCCTCAAATGGGAAGCTTCAAGTTAAAACCAAGAACACTTCTAATTGTTTAATTAAATATTATATATAATTAGAATAAAATAAAATAGTGAATGTTATGATAAGGTGAAATTTAATTAGGAATTATATATTATCAAAAAAAAAAAAGAAAAAAGAAAAAGAGCAGCATAGTTTTGGTAATCAATAACTTAGGCCTCCTAGTAACTTTGACTAACTACCAATGAGAGGGGACACGTAGAAAGGGCAAATGGTGCCTCACATGTGGTCAGGTGGATGCACACTTACTACCTATAAATAGGTAGTGATTGACCTGAAAGCTTCAACAAAACAAAAAGAAATGTACATAAATCAATAAGTAAGAGGCAAACATACAAGTAGCGGAGTTATAATAGGAAATTAAAAGTTAAGGGTCAATCCTAAGGGGCCCCATGAGCTAAAGGTAGAATGGAGGATTGATAATGAGGATTGGATAGTGAGGGAATTAAGTAAAAAATTGTGTTTGTTTGATGATAATTGTTATAGAATGCCAAATTTATTTTATATAAAATAATAAAACAAATTAAAAATAAAAAAAAAATTAAACATTAATGTTCAAAAAAAATTCCCAATATGTAAAAATAAAAAATTTCTAACTCTACTATTTTTCAATACCACCTTCACCTCCTCCATCCCGGGCCTCCTCTAACCTCCATCTTAATCCCTCTTCTATCCTAATCTCTTCCTCCAACTCTACAAACAAACACATAAATAGCCCCACCTCCATCTTAATCCCATTCCATTCATTACACCCCAAAGCAACCTGGGGGTCTAAGGGAGTTTAGTAGTAGGAAACCAGTAAAAGCTAAGGGCCGCACCCTAAGGTGAGTTCCTATTATACCTTGAGTTATTATAATGTGTTTTCTATATGTCTTGAGTCAAACCATAATATATTTTATGAATGTTTTGAGTTACCACAATTTATTTGTATATAATTTATGTTTTGTAGTTATATTAATGTTTCAATTATGTGAATTATTTTCTGACCTCTATTTACTTAAATGGAAACCCATGGATATGTTTGTTTAAATTTTAGAAAGTATTTGACAAAGATCTTGTAAATAATTATTTCCTGTAAGTATCACCATGGGGAGTCCAAAGCCTTTGGGGGGACCTGCTGGTCTCTCTGCTTGGTCACTTTGTGGTTCTCTCGTTGTCATGGATCCATTGGACCCCTATTTTGATTGTCACCCAAAGGACTTCGCTCTGCTCGTTTCATGTGTCGGGTTATATAGTTATTTGCGTATTTCAGATTAGTTTTCGTCATTATGACCCAACCCTAGGGCTTAGGGTCGAATTGCAACTACTAAGCATAATTCTAATCGTAGCAAGTTAAATATGTGCAAAGGCAAATAAAAAATAATTAAATAGAAAATTTACTTTATTCTACTATTTTATTAAGAGAAAATACATCTATAAGGCTTTTATTTATTTATATTTTATTATGCTGATCAAAGGACTGCCCTCAGCAAGAAAAAATATAAAAAATAAAAGGAAGAAAAGGAAAACAAACAAAATAATGGATCAAAGCATCAATTTTGTTTAGGTTCCACTACATGAGGTTACTAGGTCTTCCTTACATCTCACACCGAAGGGTAATAGCTATAAGCACACAAGAGTGAGAAATATTATGCTAAGAGTATAGAGAACATAAAATAACTATGGATAGTTAGTTGCTAAAAACATTTACATAACTTAATTTGAATAAACAATTATTCAAAGTGGCGTAAACCAAATATGAAAATTATGTAAATAAATAATCATAACCACTCGGCAGTATCATGTATCGTATTAGATGTCATAGAAGTGACAATGTAATGAGGTCAATGGATCCATAACAAATGTATGACCACAAAGTGGCTAAACAGAGGCCAATGGTTATTTAAGTTCCCCAAGGCATGAGACTTTGTGGTGGTAAAACATATTCGCTTATAAAACCATTGCCAAATAATTTCTAAAAGTTAAAACAAACATATCCATTGGTTTCAATTTAAGCAAATAGAGTTCAAAAATAATTAACGAATCAAAATATTAATATAATTTATAAAACCATAGATTACGTAAATAATTTATGGTAACCCAAAACACACGTAAAATATATTATAGTAACTCAAGGTATAATATAACTCACCTTAATATTAACCCTTAGCCTTTACTTTTCACTATCACAAACCTTCTTACTTATTAGTTTCCTATCTCCAATACTCCTTGCATATTTTTTTTTTTTTTAATCGATCTTGATCTCCTCCCATTTATAGGAGGCAAGCCTTGCCATTATCCACCACGGTCCATAGCAATCTTCCTTAGATTTGGATTGAAATCTCTTAAATCTATACTTATCTTATTAACTTCCTGTGAATTATATTTTGGCCCCAATTCTTTAAAATAGTTATATTCTCTTCATTTGACAAAAACACAAACTAATCCCTAATTAAATGACACTTATCGCATACCAACAGTAAAATTAATTATTTTATTTTACTATCATTATTATCATCATTATTATTATGATGATTGGTTGTGGTATTAATTAAATATTTAGGTGTCACATTTTTCCTCCTAAATAGAAGTTTGTCCCCAAACTTGACGCATCTACTTTTCAAAGAGGTGCGGTATTTGGTTCGATTTGACTTTCCATTTCCAAGTAGCTTTTCGACTTGATGATTTCTCCACAAGACTTTACTAGAGGTATAGTCTTGTTTCGAGAACTTGATCGCGACGATCGAGAATCGCGACCGGGTTGCTCTTCATAAGAGAGGTCGCTCTTGAACTTCCAAGTTCTCATAGTCGGCGACATGTTCTGGATCTTAGGTACCGTCGAGCATCAAACGTGGAACACATTGTGGACATTGGACGATTCATGTGGCAAGGCAAGGCGCTTATGCAACAGACTAATCCTTTCTAGTATCTCTAATGGTTTGATGTAACGGGTTTAACTTTTCTCGCTTTCCAAATCGATAACTCCTTTTGTTGGTGAGATCTTAAGGAACACATGATCTCCTATTTGAAATTCCAAGTCCCGCCTCCGCGTATCTACATAGCTTTTCTAGCGGCCTGAAGCAAAGGCGAATTGCTGGATGAGTTGGATTTTTCACTTGTGACTTGCACGATCTCGTGGCCTAACAGCTTCATATCCTCGACTTCCGCCCAACATGTAGGTAATCGACATCTCCTTCCATACAGAGCTTCATATGGTGCCATTCCAATGCTTACTTGGTAGTTGTTGTTATAGGCATTCTACTAAAGGTATATGCTCATCCCGAAGCATTTTGAGGTCCAACACGCATACATGTAACATGTCTTCGACGCCTAGATTGTTCTTTCGGACCGCCCATCGGGTGGGTGATAAGCGTTAAACTTCAGTGGTTCCTAAAACTTCTTGCAATTTGTTCTAGAAGTGAGACACTAAGGGGGTCTCGGCCGTATTAATTTATTGAAATCGGGGTACCATGCAAACGTAATAATTCTTGATGTATAAAGTGGCAAACTTATTAAGAGAGTACATGATTTTGATTGGCGTAAAATGCGCCAACTTCATTAATCGGTTTACTATGACCCATACCGCATCATTCTTTGAAAATGACTGTGGTAGCCCGACCACAAAGTCCATAGTAATGTGCTCCCATTTTCATTTAGGAATAGGGCGTGGTTGCAGCATTTTTGCAGGTCTTTGATGTTCTGCTTTAACACGCTGACAATACAGACATTTGGAGACATGGCTTGCTATGTCTATTTTCATTCTTGTCCACCAGTAGTGTTCCTTTAGATTATGGTACATCTTTGTGTTGCCAAGGTGGACTACAAATCTCGAGCTATGAGCTTCCACCAATATCTTCTTCTTGAGTTCCGGAATGTCGGGTACGCAAATTCGATTCTAAAATTTTAGTATCCCATTGCTTATAGTGAAATCAGGATCAGGCGTACTCCTTTGCTCCTCGTACTTTCTCTTCAAAAGTTTATCTTCATATTGGTGCGCTTTAATTTCTTTAATCAATGCGGGTTTCACGGTTATATTGGAGAGCAGTCCATTGATCTTGCAGGAAACAAAAGTACACGCCAAACTTTTGGTCATCTTTCTGCTCAGTACGCCTGCCACCACATTAGCTTTGCCTGGATGGTGATGGATTTCTACATTGTAGTCTTTCATAAATTTAGCTACCGGTCAAGGTTTTATATTCGGCCTTCCTGTGTGAACAGATATTTAAGACTCTTATGATCAGTAGAAATTTCGCAAGTTGCACCATAGAGATAATGACGCCAGATCTTGAGGGTGAAGACCACCGCAGCTAATTCTATATCATGAGTTGGGTAGTTTTTCTCATGAGTCTTTAGTTGGCGTGATGCATAAGCAATGACTTTTCCATTTTGCATAAGAACAGAACCCAAACCATTGTATGAGGCATCACTATAAATTACGAACCTATCTGCTGCTGTAGGGAGTGCTAGTATAAGAGCTGACACAAGTCGACTTTTTAATTCTTGAAAGCAACACTCTTGTTTGTCAATCCATTCAAAGGGTGTGTTCTTCTGAGTTAGCTGGGTCAAGGGTGATACTATCTTTGAGCAATCTTACATGAAACGTCGGTAATAGCTACCAGACCCAAGAAACTTCAAATTTCTAACACATTAGTAGGTCGGGCCATTTATGATTGTCAGAACTTTTGGAGGTCAACCGAGATGCCATCTTTATTAATGCCGTGGATCGAGGAAGTGTACACTAGTGATCCGTATTCGTGATTTCTTCAACTTGGCATAAAGTTTGTGATCACATATTGTTTGTAGAACCGCTTGCAAGTCAGCCATGGTCTTCCCTGACTTGGAGTATATGAGAATGTCGCCAATGAAGACGATGACAAACTTATCAAGATAGGGTTTGAACACTGATTCATGAGGTCCATGAAAGTTACTGAGCATTTGTGATGCCAAAAGGCATGACAAGAAACTCAGAGTGCTCATAACCAGTTCAAGGCGCTTTTCGATGCTTTCCGCTTTGACTTTAGTTGATGGTAGCTAGATTGCAAGTTGATTTTTGAGAATACTTGGGCTTTTGAAGTTAATTGAACAAGTCATCGATTCGCGGCGTAGGGTATCGATTCTTAATGATGACCATGTTCACTGTAATCGATGCATAACTTCATCGCACATCTGCTTTCTTTTACTTAATAGTATTGAGCTCCCTGTAGAGGTACTAAGTCGAATGAAACCCTTGTTCAGAGTTCCTAGAGTTGAGTCTTTAGTTCTTTCAATTTCGCTATTGACATGCGATAAGGGCTTTTTGATATCGGTTGATACCAGCCTTGAGTTTCAATGGTGAATTTGATTTTCCGATCGATCGATACTAGGTAGATCTTCGTGAAAGACATCCGAGAATTCTCAAACCATGGGGATTGCATCAACTGTAGGCCTCTTTTTGTGTATCGATCACATAATGATATAATTACAAAGAACCCTTTTTAGAAGTCGTTGACTGGCATGGAGGATATAATACAGTGAGGGTTGGAAACTCCAAATTCCATCAAAGACAAGCTCAGTTGGTTTGGTAACGTGAGGGAGACATTTTTGGCTTTAGAATCAATAGAGGCGAGGTTGGTAACCAGCCAATCCATCCCTAAGATTACATCAAAGTACCAAATGCGGAGGAATCAAGTCTACGATAAGATTTTGCCTTTAAGGATATATATATGATCTCAGATACCTCAAGATTACTGCGGAATTACGTAAGGAAAAGACATAGACAATATATATCCTAAGGGTTCAGGTGTTGATGCCAACTTGGTAGCAAAGTGTGGTGCAACAAAAGAATGAGTTGACCTAAAGTCAATGAGAAATGAGCTAAATGACCATAGACGTAAAGTATAACCGACACAACGCTTTTGAACTTCTAGTTTCCTAGGTACCATGGCAAAAGCCCTTCCTTGGCCTTTTGGTCCTTTCTCTCTCCTCCAGTCCCGCGGGTTTCTCGACCGGGTCTAGAGGGTCGTCAGGATTGGTCATCTTTGGACAATCCTCAACAAGTTTCCAACTTAACCGCATTTAAAGCATGCTCCGATCTTGATGGCATTGTCCCTAATGAGCCCTTCCATACGTGGGGTAAGTTGGAATGGTGCCATCTCCGGGTTAGTAAAATCTTGATTATCTCGAGTTGGTTGTGCCCAGACTCACCCTCTTGGGAGGCACAACTCCTGATCTTCATGTCTCTTTTCTAGAATCGCTTCTTTTGACTTGGTTCCTGAATGGAGGCTTTAATTCATTTTTCAAGCAATGCGTGCTCGGCCTACCACTTTTGCATAGTTTGGTAGTTTCAAAACCTCAAGCCTATCTTTGATTTCAACATCCAATCCTCGCTTCAAATTTCCTTGCTTTTCGAGCTGATGACGTATGTCGTAAACCGAGTGAGTTGTGTGAACTTGCTCTCGTATTCGGCCACCTTCATGGTTCCTTGCTTTAGATGTATGAATTCTAACGCTTTCTGTTCCCGCAACGAATCTGGGAAGTATTTTTCATAAAATACTTCCAAGAATCTTACCTGTTGCAATTTCTTCTTTCTCTAGAGTGAGAAGCCACCATTCCTCGGCATTATCTTTGAAAGTGAAAGTGGCAAAAGTTACCTTCGCTTGCTTTCAGTAAGCACAAATTTTTTTTTCCATGTCTTAAACCCAAGTGTCTACTACCATTGGGTCTCGATCGCCAAGAATGTGGTGGGTTTCGTAACTCGGAGTTATGGTAATCGCCTCCTTGTCATTCTCCTAAGATCCCATTGTTGATGTTAGTTTGCAAGGCTTGCAAAAGCTAGTAACCGCTTCTTTCCATGATTCTTTTCTATCGACTCAATGCCACTGACTGATGACTCGCTTTTGTTACCATTATTGGCCATTTTACAAGGTAATAAACGAGACATTACATTCATAATGCAACATATATATTGCATATCTAAAACACTAACTTTGCTATTTTTACAAATATAATATTACATCGTTGTTTCAAAAAAATTGTGTTAGTATCTCATCCCTGTGATATAAAAACAAAAAAGGGGTCAGAACTCATCATGGTTAGCTTACAAAAAATTTTCTTCTACCAAATCTAGAGTGGTAGGTCAAACAACCACGAAAAGTAATATTGCATAATTAAACAAAAAATTTACTTCATTTTACTATTTTAATAAAAGAAAATATATCTATAGGGCTTTTATTTATTTATTTTTTTATTATGCAGTGATTGGCCCTCAGTAAAAAAAATAAAAATAAAAGGAAGGAAAGAAAAAAAAAAAAAACAAAATAATGGATCAGCATCAATTCTTGTTCAGGTTCCACTACATGAGGTTACGGGTCTTCCTTACATCTCACAAAAAAGGGTAATAAATATAAGCACACAACAGAGTGAGAAATATTATGCTAAGAGTATAGGGAACACAAAGTAATCATGGATAGTTAGTTAAGCTAAAATATTTACATAACTTAATTTGAATAAACAAATTATTCAAAGTGGCGTAAATCAAATATGAAAATTATGTAAATAAATAACCACAACCATGGTAGAGAATGTATCAGAATAGAGGTCATGTATGACAACAAAATAGAGGTCAATGGATCCATGACAAATGTAAGACCACAAAGTGACTAAACAAAGGCCAATGATTATTTAAGTCTTCCAAAGCGGGATTCTTGTGGTGGTAAAACATATTTATTTATAAAACTATTGTCAAATAATTTCTAAAAGTTAAACAAACATATTCATGGGTTTCAATTTAAGCAAATAAAGTTTAAAAATAATTAACGAATCAAAATATTAATATAATTTATAAACTATAGATTATGTGAAATAATTTATGGTAATCCAAAACATACGTAAAATATATTATGGTGACTCAAGGTATAATCTAACTCACATTAATATTAATCCTTATCCTTTATTTTTTACTATCACAAACCTTCTTACTTTAGTTTCCTATCTCCAATACCCTTGCTTGTTTTTTCTTTCTTTTTATTTTTTTTATTTTTTATTTTATTTTTTTAACACTGATCTTGATCTCCTCCCCATTTATAGGGAGGCAAGCCTTGACATTACCCACCACGTGTCCATAGCAATCTTCCTTAGATTTGGATTGAAATCTCTTAGATCTATACTTATCTTATTAACTTTCGATAATTATATTTTGGCCCCAATTCTTTAAAATAATTATATTCCCTTTCGTTTGATAAAAACACAAACTAATCCCTAATTAAATGACACTTTATTGCATACCGATAGAAAATTAATTATTTTACTTTACTATCACTCCCACTAGTATTAATATTATTATCGTTATTATTATCATGATTGGTTGTGGTATTAATTAAATATTTTGGGTGTCAGCCGCCACTTAATTAATTTGTTTATTCAACTTAAATTATGTGAATGTTTTAGCTTAAATAACTATCCATAGCTATTTTGTGCCCATATACTCACAGTATAATATTTCTTACTCTGCTATGTGCTTATAGCTGTTACCCCTTTCAGGTGACGAGATTTAGCAGGATCAAGATGGGGGATAAACCACAGTGTTTTCTTTCTTTTTTTATACTATTTGTATTTTTGATTAGACTCTTATAATAAAATAAAAGGCCAAATGACTATTTTTGTTTCTTTTTAATAAACTTTTAGTACCCAATTATTTTATTTTAATTTATTTAATTTATTCGTTGCGCTACGACAACAGTAATTTTAGAATTATTTTATTTTTATCTTGTTACACGCTGCCTTTGGGTATCGGGTTTGGGTCGTGACAAAAGTGGTATCAAAGCAATGATTTTGGGCACGAAAAAAAAAAATACTAATAATAAATTTAATTTCATATTATTATTTGATATTATGGTATGTGGTTTCCAAAACAAAAAAAATTTTAAATTAAATTGTCTAACACAAGTAAACCGTGTTATAAATATTTTTGGGCTAAGTTTTCCTGTGGTGTAGGAATGGCAAACCTAATGGAGTTATTTTGGTTCGAGCCCCCAGGAGCTCATCTTATCCCGAACTTATTAGAAGGTTGGGGTGATTCAGAGAGTTTTGTCAGGTAAGCCCACCCGACACCGATCGACCATAGGGCTAACCTGCCTATTTGCAGTCGAATCGATGAGGATTTCTTATTTTGGAGGCTTAACCAAGGTAGCACTCGTGAAAGGTACATAGGGCCGACTCCACGTTGTTAGTCTTGCTCTGCACCTAGGACACCAGATTTTCTAGTCATCTTTACCCTTGGGCTTTACTTGAGAGGAGAGGACATGCATATCCCGGCAACATTCGCACTACGACACCTCCTCCATAGCACATTGTCCAGACCCCAGATGTGGACTTCACTAACAGTGTATCATACTTGGAGATCCTAGTGCGGATTACCGGATGGGAGTTTTGGGGTTATGATCATGGTATTCCTGTCTATATGGTCCGAGTAGTATGGCGATGCTTTGAAGTTAAGCTCAATAGGTGGGAGTTTGAGCCCCTCATGTAGAGTGAGTTCAAGGGTTATTTCATGGGCCGCTTTTCCGAGCTAGTTCTTATGGTGGCCTAATGCCTCTTCCGCATATCCGACCAGAGATCCTTTTTTTTCTTCTTTTGGTGACCTGACCATGATTAGTCTAATCCTTCTGTTTTTGTATTAATAGGATTAGACACTAACTCTTGACTATATTTTAAGTACGTTGTACTAGTATGTTTTCTTTTGCATAAGTAAAAATAATATATGTACTGTTATAGTATCTTGTGAATCATAGATAATTAAATGTATAGTAAGTGGCTCAAAAAAAAAAAAGAAAAAAAAAAAAAAGAAAAAGAAAAAAGGGGAATTCACTAACCGTTTTCACCTTGTAGTAATGGCTAATGATGGAAATGGAACCGAATCATCAGTTAGTGGTATTGATCCAATGGAACAAATTACGGAAAGAGCAAGCATTAGTTTTTTGCTAACCCTACAAACCAACATTAATAGCGGATTGCCCTAACGCACAGAAGAGCCAACTACTATAAAAAGCCCAGACTTGAAACCTACCATATTCATCGCAAGACAAACCCAATCGTGGCATAAGCTTGGGTCAGAGATATGGAGAAAATTTTTCACGCGCTACATTGCACAGAAAGGCAGAAGGTGACTTTCGCCACATTCACCTTCAAAGACGATGCACAAGAAAGGTGGTTTCTTACCCTGGAGAAAGAAGATATTGTGACTTGGGCAAGATTCTTGGAGGTATTCTATGAAAAATACTTTCCAGATTCGTTACGGGAACAAAAGGCGGTAGAATTCATACATCTAAGGCAAGAAACCATGATGGTGGCTGAATACGAGAGCAAATTCACGCAACTGGCTCGATTTGTGACATACGTCATCTCCACCGAAACTCAAAAAGCCAGGAAATTCGAAGTAGGATTGGATACCGAAATCAAGGACAGGCTGGAGGTTTTGAAACTACCAACCTATGCGAAGGTGGTGGATCGAGCATACATTGCAAAAAAAGGGATTAAAGCCTTGCGCTCTGAGGAACCCACCCAAAGGAAGCGAGTTTGGGAAAGCGATAACAAAAGACCCGGTATCGCGCCTCCCAAGAGAGTAAATACATGCACAACTAGTTCAACCAGTTCAAGCAATCAAGGTCCTACAAATCCCAGAGGTGGCACCATTTCAACTTGCTCTACCTATGGAAGGACTCATTAGGGACAATAGCGTTGAGACACGGGAACATGCTTTAGATGTGGCAAAGTTGGCCACTTGTTGAGAGATTGTCCAAAGCTTTCCAATCCTACAATCGCCCCTCCGAACCGGGGCCTCAAAACCCAAGGTACTGGAGGAGTAAGGAGGGACCAAAAAGGCTAAGGAAGAGCTTTTGCCCTAGTGCTTGGAAACCCGTGGTTACTAAGAATGTTGTGTTAGGTACACTTTCTATTTGTAGTCATTTAGCTCATGTTCTCTTTGACTCGTTCAACTCATTCTTTTGTTACACCACACTATGCTACCAAGTTGGCATCAACATCCTAACCCTTAGGATATATACTATCTCAGATCTTTTCCTCCTTGTAACTCCGCCCTAGTAATCGATGTGTACAAATCTTGTAATGTATTCTTAAAAGAGGAAACCTTACACGAGACTTGATTCCCCACATTAGTACCTTTGATGTGATCTTAAGAATGGATTGGTTAGTTGCCAACCATGCCTTTTATTGATTGTGAAGCCAAAAGGCCTTCCTCCGTCACCAAACCAACTCGAGCTTGTCTTTGATGGAACTGAGTCTTCCTCCATGTGTTATATCCTTCATGATAGCCCAACGACTTCTAAGAAAGGTTATTGTAGTTGTATCTGTTATGTGATCAATACTCAACAAGAGGCCCCCATACTTGATGAAATCCCTGTGGTATGAGAATTCTCGGATGTATTTCCTAAAGACCTACCCAGTATTCCGATTGACCGAGAAATTGAATTCACCATTGAAACCCAACCTGGTACACAACCAATCTCAAAAGCCCCTTATGCATGTCCATGACAGAATTAAAAGAGCTGAAGACTCAACTCCAGGAACTATTGGACAAAGGTTTCATTCGACCTAGTACCTCACCCTGGGGAGCTCTAGTATTTTTTGTAAAGAAAAAGGATGGCACGATGAGGTTATGCATCGATTACCGGGAGCTGAACAAAGTCACCATAAAAAATCGGTACCCTCTGCCACGAATCAATGACTTGTTCGACCAACTGCAAGGCCCAAGTATTCTCGAAAATTGACTTGCTTTTGGCTACCATCAACTAAAAGTCAAAACAAAAAGTATCGAAAAGATCCATTCAACTCGTTATGAGCACTATGAGTTTCTCATCATGCCATTTGGCGCCACAAATGCTTCAGGGCCTTCATGGACCTCATGAATCGGTATTCAAACCCTATCTTGACGAAGTTCGCTATTGTCTTCATTGATGACATTCTCATATACTCTAAGTCGCCAAGATCATAAGCACCACTTCGAAGAGTTCTACAGACTCTACGCGGATCACAAGCTTTATGCCAAGTTGAAGAAATGCAACTTTTGGATCACTAGTGTATACTTCCTCGTCACATCATGAACAAATATGGCATATCGCTGACTCCCAAAAGGTTACAAGAATCGTGGATTGGCCACGACCTACTAACGTGTCCGAGATTCAAGCTTCTTGGGTTTAGCCGCTATTATCGGCGCTTCATGCAAGATTTCTTGAAGATAGCATCACCCTTGACCCAAATTAACTCAAGAACACACCCTTTGAATGGACCAACAAGGTGAATGTTGCTTCAAAGAATTAAAGAATGTACTAGTGACGGCTTTATACTAGCACTTCCCATGAAATGTATGGTTCGTAATTTATAGTGATGCCTCATACAATGGTTTGGGTTGCGTTTATGCAAAATGGGAAGGTCATTGCATATGTCTCACGCCAACTAAAGACCAATGAGAAGAACTACCCAACCCACGATTTGGAATTAGTCATAAGAATCTTAGCCTTCAAAATCTAGCCATTATCTCTATGGAGTAACTTGCAAAATTTACATGATCATAAGAGTCTTAAATATCTGCTTACACAAAAAACCTAATATGAGGCAACGACGATGGCTAGAATTTATGAAGGACTACGATATGGAGATCCATCACCATCTCGACAAAGCTAACATAGTAATGCACGATTGAGTCAAAAGATCTACCAAAAGTTTGGCATGTACCCTCGTTCTCTAAGATCAATGGACCGCTTGCCAACATAATCATGGAACCCGCCGATTGAAGAAATTAGAGTCCGCCAATGTGAAGATAAACTTTGAAGAAAAAGTACGAGGAACAAGCAGCACATTTGATCTCGACTTCACAATAAGCAATGTGATGCTAAAATTTTAGAATCAAATTAGCTTACCCGACTTTCCGTAACTCAAGAAAAAGATATTGGTAGAAACTCATAACTTGAAATTTGCGATCCACCTTGGCAATATGAAGATGTATCACGATCCAAGGAACGCTTAGTGGACATGAATGAGGAAAGACATAGCAAGCCACATTTCCAAATGCTCAGATTCTCACGAAGTTAAAGAGGCAATATCGAGAGATCTGCATGAATGTTTCAACCACGCCCCATTCCTGAATGGAAATGGGAGCACATTACTATGGACTTCGTGGTCGGGCTACCGCAATCAATCTCAAAAAATGATGCAATATGGGTTATCGTAGATCGATTGATGAAGTCGACACATTTTCTACCAATTAGAATCATGTACTCCCTCTCTAAGTTTGCCACTCTATACATTAAGGAAATAATTCGTTTGTATGACACCCCAGTTTCAATCGTATCTAATAGAGACCCTCACTTCGTGTTTCACTTCTGGAACAAATTGCAAAAAGATTTGGGAACCACTTTGAAGTTTAACACAACTTATCACCCGCAAACTGATGGGTAATCTGAAAGGATGATCTAGACTTTGGAAGATATATTATATGTGCGTGTGCGTGTGCGTGTACGTGTTAGACCTCAAAGGTAATTGGGATGATCACCTACCTTTGGTGGAGTTAGCCTATAATAACAGCTACCATGTAAGCATTGGAATGGCACCGTACGAGGCACTGTATGGAAGGAGATGTCGATCACCTCTGTGTTGGACGGAAGTTGGAGACAGGAAATTATTAGGCCCCGAAATTGTGCAAATCACAAGTGATAAAATTCAACTCATCTAACAGCGAATTCACACTACCCAAAGCCACCAGAAAAGCTATGCAGATACAAGAAGACGAGACTTACAATTTCGAATAGGAGATCATGTGTTCCTAAAATCTCACCCACAAGAGGGTTATCTGATTTGGAAAACGAGGAAAGTTAAACTCACATTACATCGGGCCATTTAAGATACTAGAAAGGATTGGTCCCGCGGCATATCGCCTTGTGCTTCCACCCGACTTGTTGAATGTCCACAATGTGTTTCACGTTTCAATGTTTCGGCAGTCCAGGGCATATTGTTGATTATGAGAGCTTGGAGGTTCAAGAAGACCTCTCTTATGAAGAACAGCCTGTGCAGATTCTTGATCGTCGTGATCAAGTTCTCCGAAACAAGACTATACCTCTTGCAAAAGTTTTGTGGAGAAATCATCAAGTTGAAGAAGCGACATGGGAAACGGAAAATCAAATGCGAGCCAAATACCCACACCTCTTCGAAAAACAAGGTACATTAAGTTTGAGAACAAACTTCTATTTAGGAGGGGAGAAATGTGACACCCTAATTGTTTAATTAAATACCATGTATAATTAGAATATAATAAAATAAAATAGTGAATGTTATGTGATAAGGTGCAATTTAATTAGGGATTATATATTATCAAAAAAAAAAAGAAAAAGGTATAGCTTTGGTGAATCACCAACTTAGGCCTCATAGCTTTGATCAATCACCAATTAGAGGGACACGTGGGGAAAGGGCAAAGTAGCGCATGTTAAGACATGTGGCCGAGGGTAGATGCATGCTCACTACCTATTAGTAGGTAGTGACTGATTAAGCTTCAACAAAACAAAAAGAAATGTATATAAATTAATAACTAAGAGGCAACATACAAGTAGCAGGGAGTTAGTAATAGGAAACTAAAAGCTAAGGGTCAATGCTAAGGGTCAATCCTAAGGAAGTTAGTAGTAGGAAAGTAAAAGCTAAGGGTCAATCTTAAGGTGAGTTATATTATACATTGAGTTATTATAATGTGTTTTCTATATGTTTTGAGTCACCATAATATATTTTACGAATGTTTTGAGTTACTACAATGTATTTTATATAATTTATGTTTTGCAGTTATATTAATGTTTCAATGATGTGGATTATTTTCTGACCTCTATTTGCTTAAATGGAAACCAATGGATATATTTGTTTAAATTTTAGAAAGTATTTGACAAATATCTTGTAAACAATTATTTTTTATAAGTACCACCACGGAGTCCCATGCCTTAGGGACTTAAATAACCATTGGCCTCTGTTTGGCCACTTTGTGGTCCTCTGCTTGTCATGGATCCATTGACTGCTCGATTGTCACCCAAAGGACCCTGCTCGTTTCGCCTCTGTGCCATGGTTATAGTTATTTACGTCTTTTCTGTAATTCAGTTTTTGCCACTTTATTAGTTTGATTCTTCAACTTAAATTATGTTAATGTTTTAGCTTAAATAACTATCTATGGCTATTTTGTGCCCCTATACTCATAGTATAATATTTTTTACTCTGCAATGTGCTTATAGTTGTTACCTCTTTCAGGTGACGAGATTTAGCAGGATTAAGATGGGGAATAAACCACGGTGTTTTTTTTTGTACTATCTCTATTTTTGATTGACTCTTATAATAAAATAAAAGCCTAAATGACTATTTTTATTTCTTTTTAAATAAATTTTAGTACCCAATTATTTTATTTTAATTTATTTAATTTATCTCAAGGCTACTACTATAGTAATTTTAGAATTATTTTATTTTAACTTGTTAGACGCCAAGCCTTTGGGTACCAAGTTTGGTCGCGGACAAAACTATTGATTGAGATCCAAATATGACATCACACAAAATGCAATTAGGAGATGGCAACACAATCAATATGAATGAGGCTTGTTTTATTTTCCTTCTTCTTTCAATTCCTGCATTGTATTTATTTATTTATTTATTTTTTGTGTGTTAGAATAGTAGATAGAGAGAGGAAAATAATATGTATTGTATTGAATGAATTGCTAGAAAGCCTGTATATATAGGTTGAGAAATAATATCCTACTAGAAATCTAACTATGAGAAAGAGTATCCCATAAGATACCTAATTATGACAATACCTAATATATCTAGGAAATCAATACCTAATATATGTAGGAATATATACCATATATACATTAATATCCCCTCTCAAACTCAAGGAGGATAAACATCTTGAGTTTGGAAAGAGAAATTAAAACATGAAATAAAACTAAATAAAATAAAAAGCAAATAGATTGCAAAATCCGAACGGGAGCGCAAGGACGCTTGAAATAGATCGGAGGCTGGAACTAAAGCCGAGAGATAGTTTATGGTCATGTCGGACAATTGTAGGAACCTGTTGAAACTAATGCTAGGACACTTACTATCGTGCTGCATCGATATAGAAATTGGCCGAACTAATGTCGAGAGACGCTTATGGTAGTGTTGACCATTGTAGGAACCGGCCGAACTAATGCTAGGACAGCTTAAAGCGGCCATGCCGGACCGATGTAGAAGCTAACGTAATCAATGTCGGACAGCTTTTGTGGTCATGCCGGATCGCTGTAAAGACTGGATGTTGAACTAGCAAGCATGGCAAACACAAAACTTATGACGTGGCGCTGAACGATGATAGCAACAGATAACTGAGTGTGTCGGTGACTGGATGTTGAATTAGGGGGCGACTTTGGTGGTGCGCCAATATGGGGCTTGGGTTGTGCGCAAGAGAGGGTGGCTTGGATTGTGCGCCAGGGGAGACGGCTCATGGTGGGCGCGCTAAAGGGTGACTTAGGTGGTGCGCCACATGAGACAACTTAGAGAGTGTGCCAAGGAGCGGCTTGGGTGGTTTGCATGGTGTATAACCATACTACCATAATATAGAGACTCTCCTCAAACTCAAATAGGTTTGAAGATAGAAACCAATTTGAGATTGAAGCAGAGGGAAAGATAGAGTGGAGGGAAAAAAAAATGTACTATGAGTAAACAAAAAAAAAATAAAAATGATAGAGATATTTGGAGTAGGAATAAACCAGCGGATAGATGAAGAGATCACTACAAAGTGATACTAAAAGCAAAACATGACAGTGTAATAAGTTGAGGTCCGGTGGGGGACCAAGGCAAGGCTACCTCACGGTAAAGCTTAAATTACTAGGTACTTAACCTAGCTTTTGATATCATGTTAGAATAGTAGAGAGAGTTATGTATTGTATTGAATGAATTGTCCTATACAATAGAAAGCCCAGATATATAGGCCGAGAAAAGTATCCTACTAGAAATCTAACTATGAGAAAGAGTATTCTATACCATATATACATTAACATTTTGGAGAGACAAAAAAATTAAATCCTAATGACCTATAGATGTGCATGTTGATTTAGCTTGTAAGCTCTTTGAAAATGACTAAATGTATGCATTGTTGGAATGTGTCCCACATCACTTAGAGTTGCCCCATCTGTGCTAGTTATAAGACTCTAGTTTCCCTCTTCTTAATACCTGGGTTTTAAGGAGAAGTGTGGGCTAGGCTTTTCAACTTGGTATCAGGGCTTGGTTGGGCCTGTGACTTGTGGGCTATTTGTCCAGCTAGTGTGTGTTGTGGTCCAAGAGGGTGTGTCGGAATGTGTCCCACATCACTTGGCGTTGCCCCATTTGTGCTAGTTATAAGGCTCTAGTTTCCATCCCCTCAATACCTGGGTTTTAAGGAAAAGTGTGGGCTGGGCTTTTCAACTTTAGCCAAAGAAAAGATTCATTCATTGTCTTCTCTTTTATTTTATGTCATGTTTGAATCTCATGCAAGTCTATTATGTGCTAATAGATAGAGGAGCAAAATTAAACTCACTTCACTCTTTTTTAAATTTCATCAACACTTTTTTCTTCTAAATTGCAAATTATGTTACTTTTTCCCCCTCTTCATCATCTATGAAATACAGATTTTGCATTATTCAAATACAATTTAGTTGATGGTTAGACTTTTTGGAAACTTTTATGTTTGTATATTTTCTTCCCGGTGTGTATATATATATTAATGAAGAATGTGATTGACTTAAATCCATCTCTTTTGTTAACAATTGTGAAGAAGTTAATGATTCAATTAATAAATCAATGCTATATTTATTATTGCTTGCCAGTGGTTGTGCTAGCTATCTTTTGTTAGATAATTTTGGTTCCTTAGTTTGTTACCTATTTCTCTAATTCAAATGAAATTTGTGTGATGATATTTTCTATGGTAATGCTTATTGTGCTTGTAGCATAGGGATTCATTTGAGTTCCAAGGATACATTTTCTCTAACTCAAGTTTGTGTCTCATTATTTGCCATATTAATTGTGATTGATTGGAAAACAGAGTACAAAATTCATTTTAACAAGGATTTGTGCAACACACAGATTTGGAAACAACACAAAGAAACATAATACAATCAAGAAAGATTGAATTCAATTCTCATTAAAGAATATCTTGATTACAGAAAGTATATTTATATAAGAGATATGTAATCAATAATAGAGTCTAACTACTTAATGACTTCTAACTACTTTCCAAAGAAGCTTATGGAAACAATGAGAGTTGCGATTGCATCTAATGTCGATGCATGAGAAGATGTTGTCGATGCACTAGAAGGTTCTTCATCCCAATTCCCCTTTGTCGATGAGCAGAGCAGAGCGTAAGCTTGGATTGAAGAAGTCAAACCGAAAGGCTAATGTGGCTTAGTAAAGATATCGCTAATCTACCTTCGTATGAATGTACTTTAGAACAAGATGTTTCCTAGCAACCTTTTCACTGGATAAAATGACACCACCTCAATATGTTTTGAGCGTGTGAAATACGGATTAGAAGCAAGTGCAATGGCGTATAAGTTGTCACACCAAAGAATAGGAGGACAGGATTAGGAATGGAAAGATCATGGAGAAGCATTTGTAACTCAAATTCTGCAAAGAGGCTTTGAGCAAGGGATCGATATTCACCTCAGACTTGATCGAGAAACAGCTTGGTTATTTCTTTTGCAAACCAAGAGATAATATTTGAACCAAGATAGACACAATAACCTCGAAGTAGATTTGTGATTCAGGAGATCCCCAAAATTAGAATCGAGAACGCCAAGGTGAAGGAATCCAGGGACGAAAAATCAACCCATGAGAGAGAGAGCCCTTAACAAACCGAAGAAGTCGCTTTGACCAAAACAAAGTGACTATTGGTAGGAGCATGCATGTATTGACAAGCTTGATTAATAGCTAAGGAAAGATCCGAACGGTAATTGTAAGATATTGCGTTGCTCCAACTAAGTCAAGCGATATAACCGAGGTTGAGAAATGGAAGAGCAGAAGCAGAGTGAAGAGGAGGTTTCATGGAGCTAGGTGTTGGACAAGGTTTACAAGAAGTCATGCCGGCTTTAACAAGAATATCGTAGGCATATCAGCCGAGATAAGAAATAAGAATCCCCAAGAGATTGAATTGAAATGCCCAAGAAATAGGAAATATCACCCAACTCTTTCATGGCAAAAGTGGAATGCATATGGTGAATAAGAGTTTGAAGATGAAAAGGATTACTACCAAGGAGAAGAATGTCATCAACATATACTAGAAGAATAGTAATAGAATTAGAAGTTTTATGGATGAACAAGGAATTATCACCGGCTATTAACAAATCCCTCGAGAAATGAGAAACTTGGAAAGTAGAATACCAAGCTCGAGCTTGTTCAATCCATAGATAGCCTTCAGAATTTGCATACAAGGTAAGGGAAGAAGGACTAACAAAGCCCGGTGGTTGTGTTATATAAACCCTTCATCCAAGTGACCATGTAAGAAGGCATTGCTAATGTCTAGCTGCTTTAAGGGCCAGTGATGATGCAAAGCAAGACAGAGCAAAATGAAAATTGTGGGATGTTTCAGAACATGACTAAAGGTTTCATTATAATCGATACCTTCTTGTTGCAAAAACCTTTAGCTACCAAACGTGTCTTGTATCTAGTAATGGAACCATCATCATATGCGCTTAATGCATAACACCCATTTACAACCAATATCTTGTTTAGAAGCTAGAAGAGGGACCAGAGACTGTGTTCTTTGAGCCATTAAAGCTTTGTACTCATCAAGCATAGCAAAGATGCCAATGTGGAGAGACAAGGGCTTGTTGATAAGTAGAAGGTTCAACATCAACAAATAAGGAAGATGTGTGTGTCATAAGGCTATGAACCTTGAACGGGTGACCATGGGATGAATATTTGTAGTAGAGGAAAGAGGAGGTAATTCAACAAAAATAGATTGAACAGGAATAGGCTGAGCTGATGTAGGAGGAGGGTGAACTGAGGCAGCTGGAGCATATGTTTTGAGTAGGTTGAACCGAGGCAATCAGAGAAATGCAATAATAGATGGAACTGGATGAAGGGAGGAAGCAGGAGGAGATGCAAGTAGATGGAATCGAGGCAAAGAGATGGGCAAGAGGGAAATCATCGACTCACAGCCCAAAACAGAGACAATAGGCTGAGAAAGTGGTGCAAAAGATTGCTGAAGTAGGGCAGCAACAGTGATCTGCTGAGGCAAAATAGTTGCAGAAGTTGATAAAACAGACTGATGTTGTGCTGGGGCAGCAGATACAGATGGAAAAGTCTGGGCTGGAGTTATAGTATGCTGAGATTGTGGTGCAATAGAGGACAGAAGTGGGGCAGCATCAGTGAGCTGCTAAGACAAACCAGATGCAGAAGTTGGTAAAACAGAGTTAGACACTGAGACTGTAGTAACAGAGGGCAAAGGAGAAGGAGGCCAAAAGAAAGATTGAAGAGTGGATAAGGAAGATGCTGCAGAAATTGAAGAAATGGCAGAAAAGGGAAAAATATTTTCATTAAAACTCACATGTCTGGAGATATGAACTTTACTGCGGGCTATGTCCAAACACCAGAACCTTTATAGGAGGAGTGATAACCAAGAAAACACAGAGAGTAGATCTAGGCTGCAACTTATGGGTGCTATAAGGTTTCAACCAAGCGAAACATTGTCACTCAAATACTCTGAGAAAAGAGCAAGCTGACAAAGCATGAAAAAGCAGTTCATAACGTGATTTATGCAAAAGAGTGTCACTAGGAAGTCTATTAATGAGATGGGTAGCAGTAGAGACAGCATCAAACCAAAACTTGAGGGGAACACTAGAATGATGAACCAAAGCAATAGTGGTCTCAATAATATGTCTATGTTTGCGTTCAGAGACCCCATTCTCGAGGGAGTGTAGGACAAGATAATTGATGAACAATTCCTTGTGCTTTCAGAAATTGAGTCATAAAGAATTAACAAATTTAGTACCTCCATCAGTTCTAAGCACTTGCAATTTAGTGGAAAATTGAGTCTCAACATAAGCTTTAAATTCCAAAAATTTGGAAAACACTTCACTTTTATAACAAAGAGGATAGAGCCAAGTGAAGAAAGATTGAATTCAATTCTCATTAAAGAATATCTTGATTACAGAGTATATTTATACAAGAGATATGTAACTGAATAATAGAGTCTAACTACTTCTAATGACTACTAACTACTTTCCAGCCAGCTACTTTGAGAAACAGCTTGAGAGTCGGATTGCATCTCGATGTCGATGCATGAGAAGATGTCATTGATGCACTAGAAGGTTCTTCATCCTTAACACAATCACTTGTAGCCATTTATGTCTACACACCATCTCAGAGAAATTTATTATTTGCCTAATTTTATCAACTCTAAATTTCAACAGTATTTCTATGAAACCAAGTTCTTAGATTATTAATTAACCATTACTTTTGACTAAGACAATTAAAAAGACTTCAAAAGATATTTGGAGCAAATCATGGGTAATATATTCTTTGGGCTCATGGTGAAATGAGTTCCCTCATGAGCATATTGTCAAGCAAACACCAAGTGATATACAAGTATATAAAATCAATACAAACATCTGCAACCATGACCATGTGCCCAAAAAAAAAAAAAAAACAAAAGATTTATGACAATAACATACTATATTGTGCCGTTTGGGAGTTGATCTCTTGACACCATGAAATCCAAATTGCAAGCATATATATATGATTCCAAATTGAAGCTAGAGTCCACTGCTTTACAAGCTACAGATATAAGCTGCAAACTCTATTAGTCCTCCCCTTTGCAGGATTGAGATAGGTTTGAACCTGCGTTGGTTAACTCCAGAATTATGACAGAAAAGCAAGACAAATTAGAAATATTGCTGCATTAGATTCACAACACCTGCTTGCTTCCATTCTTTTATTTAATGTTATAGATTTCTCATAGTTTTTTTTCCTCTCCTCTCTCCCACGTCCACATTACTCACATCATTTACCTCACTCAAACTTGCACATGCTAGTCTTCTTCCTCATTCAATCATTAAGACTAAAAAAAAAAAAAAAAATCTAAAACTTTTTTATTTTTTTATTTTTATTTCAATAAAATTTGTATTACTTTTATTCTTAAAATTGATTTTTATAAAATTACTTTTAAGCCATCTTTTCATGTCTCATGAATTACATTGGCATGATTCCTGCAAGAAGGATACATAAGTAAGGTAGTCTGATGGAATTATGGCGGTACAAAATACCGCCCAACTGTGATCAATTTGTCTGTTAATTGTAGGTTAATTTGAACCGTGATTTGAAATTTACTATCTGCTTTTGAAATCGATTCGCCTATTATAGTTAATATATATATTTTGTTATATATATATATATATATATTTACCCTAATGAAATATTAAAGTAAAAATAAGTGTGAGAGAGATTTAAGATATGAAATTTGTTATAATTAATGTTATATACATAAAAATATTATGTAAAATTAGTTAGTGTTATATATATGTAATGCTTGATAATTGTTTAAGCTTATTCTTTAATCAATTAGCAAATTGAAACTGCCCAACTCACTCAACCTGTGGTTAAGTATTTGTCAATCCGCCATTCATGGTTTGATTTATAATTTTACTCTCAAACTACACCAAACCACACCACGACAATTCCCCACGACACCCCTAGATAGAACTTCACACATGACCACCTCTTCCCAAAATAAAGTGCATATTTTCGAAAAGAATCTATGGCTTACAACCTCACAAAATGCAGTGTTTATAAATTTTTACATTCATCCATAACACACTTGGATATTCCTGATGAAGAAACCACAAGGAGTAGGTATCCTATTTGGATTGATCACAAAGCTTGGATACCTTTCGTTGATATCCCTGATGAAGAAACCAGAAGGAGGGTTGTTCTCCCTCAGTGATTGTAGAAAAAGGCTATCGTACTCTAAAAATACTTGAATAAACTATTCAGTACACTTTGGAAAACATAAGACCCAATCCTTAACTTTTAAACCCAATAGTAAGAAAAAGTGGCAACATGGACCTTCAACAATGCCCACATCTCCTCACACTTGAGGTAGTGCACGTCACTTTGATGTAGCGCACACTACTTTGAGAAAAAGTAAAAAGCAATTGACATAGCCTATAGTACAGTTAAAGTGGCACACGCCACTATGAGGTAGCATACCATGTCATGAGGTGGAGCACGCTACTGCCATGGTATAAATTGATTTTAGTGTAATTATGAAACATAATCATGCTTAGGAGAGATTAATGGTTCAAGCGCAGACAAAAAGTACAAGCTGCCTACACTATTATAAATAGTAACCATTGCTTCACTAAGGTGTGTAGGATTCAATGGCAAATATTGTGATAAAACCCTAAAGATGGGAGTGTTATCAAGTCTCATTGACATTGATATTCAAAACCCTGTTAAAAAAATAGGTTGTGAATCAACTGTCTTAAATCTACTTCTCTGGTCACACCCCATCCAAAAGGATTGTGTCTAACTGATCCAAAATTTCAACTTTAATACCAAAACCTTGATCAGTTCCTAAACATTTTATATTTGTAATGGTGTGTTTCGGATATATTTTTAAAATTTTCTAATCTTCTATTAAATTTTGATTTGGTACCTGAGGTTCTACCTTGAAAACATCCATATACTAAACCAATGCTTAGATTTCCGTTTGAAAATATATATCTCTATTCCCAACAGTCAATCCTCATAAATCACACCTTGGTCATGGTTCTCCTTTCGCACACATGTGCCATTTGTAACTTTGTCCTTCTGATTTGATGTCAACTTCAACTTGCATGCAAAAATATAAGGCATTTCCTCTTGAAAAAAACATCATGAAAGACTGGGTCCGTTTGACGGGGATGCAATTGAAATTCATGAACGTAAGCTACTCATCATTGGAGAATGGTCAAGTTATGAGAATTATTGTTATTAACCATTCTGAATAGATAAGTTTCAACCAAATTCTTGATAATATATTGTAACATTAAACTCTTTTGGTATCAACGGTAGAACAAGTTTCAGCCTGGCATACCTTCGCATCCATCTACATGAAAAGATACAAAACATCAAATAGTAAAAAATATGGAGTAAAATATAGCTAAACAATGATTTTTTGAATACTACCACCCAAGAATAAAGCTAAAATAATAAACATATAAACGATGATTTTGTTCCAGACAAACACATCTTTAGGACCCTTCAATTAAATTAAGACACACAATAATCATATAAAATTCTTTCCCTTGTCTAATTCAATCAAATTCTCATTTTAGAATTTGATAAAAACCAATTTTATTTAGATTATTTTGGCTTTATTTTGATGAAAAAACAGTAAGCAAATCGAACACTATTATAAATCATCAATGAAGAAAGAAAAGATGCACACACATCAAAGTTTAGGTTAACTCCGTCCTAACTTATGTTGCAACAAAATCAAGGATAATCAAAAGATTTTCACATGGGGAAAAAATATATATATTAACAAAAATTTCCAAAACACTCATTCTTATAATTTAGAACTTGTGTCACTTTAATTATTGACTTTTTTAATTGTGATACATTTAACTATTAATTTTAAATTTTATTTCAAATGTTATCAATCTCAAAACCTGTTTTGGTTCATTTTAAGAATAAAGTCATATAACTTTATTTTAGAATATTAGCTTTTATGTTGTTCAAATTTAATGGCCCTTTTTTTTTTTTTTAATAAATAATGATGAAACTTTCTTAGTTATAAAGTTATGTTTGATTTGGTTTGGAAAGTCTATTTTCAAATTTTAATTGATAAAAAATTAAACACATCATTTTGAGTATAATTTTATCTTGCTAATTATATAATTCACGGTTCCTTTATAGTTTGGGAATTGTGGTTACTTTTAGTCTCGACTTTTC